>JARRAA010024155.1:0-13887 GCA_030557295.1 Ecitodaemon sp. MM-2014 | reverse complement strand
TAATGTTACGCATTCGCGGCTTTAATTAATAACAAATCGGTAACAATCGACCAGGTATGAGTGAACAGAGTGCACACAAAACGCCCAAAACTCACGCTACCCAGATGCAGCGTGACGGCGTGGCACTTGAGACCGAGTTTCGTTGAACACTAAAACTTAAGAACTAAAAGACGACAATCGTCTCGTGGTATTCCTTCCCCACCGGCCACCCTCAAGCATCCCACACGGGATGGGCGCAGCCGGCCGCCATTCAGGCGCCTATAACTATCTTAAGACTAAACACACTTACGTCTAATCTAAGATAAAATAACCTAAAGCTACACTCAGTTCTTAATTATAAAATTAAATTAACAATTTACTTTCATGACAAACTGAAAGAACTTCACATACTCAATAGTCATAGGGGAATATTCTTACCACTGTTAGGCGTATACATGGACGACATGGACGAACTATCAGGTCCTAATACTATTTGGAATATAAACCCAATCCCCTCGGCAGAAATTTTATTTAAAGTTTGATTTACAGTTCTTGACGTGTATTTAAACGAACTAAAATTAATGTATATATAGGTTTTACAAACGATCGATGTTATTACGTATTAAGCATTGCATCTTATATAAATTTACATATAAGACGTACATGTGTTGAAATTTACAAATTTAAAAATATTACAATGGTGTCGTACATATGGTGTCATGGCAATGCCGTACTATATCCCCATTTTAATTCTAATTAGATACGATATACAAAATAAACTAACTTATTAATAAAATTCTTATGGTAACTAAGCACTTAATAAACTTCTTAATGTCCATGTATGCAAACATGGGATCGAATGAATTTTCATCAAACGCACGACCCGGGATGTTTTGCGCGACTTGGTATGGATAATCCTGTGGCTCGGTTTGTGTCGCTTGATGCGGGGTACATGGGTTCTCAATGCCAGCCACGCTTGGGCAATAGGAGCGTAGATCGTCAAGATCGTCAAGATACGCCCCAACATGGTTCGTAAGATATGAACTACTAGCTGTAGTATTGTGTTCAAATATATCCCGAGTGTACTTCCATTGCCGGAATCATGTACTAAAACGTTTGGAGTAAATACCCTTGTCTTAGGGAAAAGTGGTGGTACAGGGCGAGAAGATTTTATATTTGGCTTTGAAATGTCCGACCCTGAGCATCGTAAGGTTCCTTGGCAATTCTGGAAGATCGTTGCGTTGCGCGCAATCCCTTATCATCCCGATCAAGCTCTTCGGTTTCGCCTTCTTTGCCATGAGCCTTTGGGGCATCTGGTTTGCAAGCGTAATTATGTACGCTGTTTAACCAGCTAATAACATTCTGGTGTTCAAATGCTGCTGCTCGCGATTTTTTTATATTGGTAGCAGAAGCCTTGAAGTACTCGGATGTCTCGGACATGCCTATTGATGCACAGTGAAATTTTTTGTGACGTGTTGGTAGAAAATTGTGAAAACTCACCTGCAGAATTGTTCGCACTCGTGAATTCTGTTGCACTCGCTTGTTCGCACTACTATGTTGCAAAATGGCCGCAGAATACTTTTATATAATTGGCCACTCTAAAACAAATGAATATCGCGCTTCGATTATAGCGCACTCTTGCGACTGTTTTAAGATATTCTTCTTAAATTACTAGCAAACATGCGCGACAGCGTAGCATCGGTGGTTCAGTGGTAGAATGCTCGCCTGCCACGCGGGCGGCCCGGGTTCGATTCCCGGCCGATGCAAGTCTTTTCTTTTTGGAAAGTTTAAAATTTTCAATTACTGCAACAGTAGTAATATACGAATATTTTGAGATTCAAGCCGCCGAGTAAGCGATATTTTTGTTAGAGAGAGAGCAACAAGGAGGAACCTTAACACAAAGCATCCTATGTAAGAAGGCACGATGATTTGCTGAATTTATTATGTTTTTATTGAATATGCATTTGCTATTTATAAATTAATGTTTCTTCCTGTAAATTCATTTTTCTTATTCAAAAACTGCTGGGACGGAGTTGGGACGGATTAATGGCATTTCAATTAATTTCGGTGGGGAAAATTGTTTTGAGATACGAGCACTTTGACATGCGAACAAGGTTACGGAACGAAATAAATTTCTATGTAGCGGTACCACTGTACATTGTCCGATATTTGGATTGAGTAGTTCTTTAAATTTTAATTAGGCTGTCCTACATCACAGGAATTGGAAGGTAGTACGCTGAGCAGCGCGTTGACGCGTCGGTCCTCTCCGGTCCTCTTCCGTCGTGGGCATACTCAACGCGCGAGCGCGCGGCGCGGCGTAGCCTAACCTGTTAACTTTTGATCAGTTGATTCCTTGGAAGTTGGTCACCCTAAATGACATAACCTCAACATTTCTATGTGCTGTACGTACTGTTGTTGCAGTTGTTAAATTTCTTGTGTTCGCCTTTTAAAATAAAAAGCCTCCGATTTGATAACTAAAATGACATTCATGGACTATGTTTCTACGCTTAGTGAAAATCCGTATTTTGGCGCCGGCTTTGGCTTGTTCGGCGTCGGAGCCGGTGCGGCGATCCTCAGGAAAAGTTTGCAAGGTGGGCTCATCTTCTTCCGAAGGCATTACATGATTACCCTGGAGGTCCCATGCAGGGACAAATCGTACCAGTGGCTCTTACACTGGATGACGCAAAAGGGGGCGCGCAGCACGCAGCATTTAAGTGTGGAGACAAGCTTCGAACAAAAGGACACCGGACACGTAAAGACAAAATATGACTTTATTCCAAGCATTGGTACACATTTCTTCAGGTCAGTGCATTATGGACAAGATTGAAATAGCCCCTTCTCTCTCATATCGTTAAAGTCACAGTAGATGTCGTAATTCCCGTAATATTCCTTACATTTTGCCCTGTGTTGCCATTCACGCCATTTTTGGCCCATTCCAACAGCAGCCGTTAATACGAGTGCAACTACGAGGTTCCTCTTGATTTGTGCCATGCACATTCCCTTCATGTTCATTGGTCTCTCGAAGTGGGACGACATTCTTGCTCAGAGTTAAAAATGATCTGTAGAAAGACTCGGGTGATTTGAGGCTGACAGTGCTGAAGCTGTACTGAAAACGTTTGTTTGAAATTGATTAATGTTGATGCTTGTAACTATAGTGCTCTGTTATTTATTTTTTATTTTATTATTTTAGGTATAAGACCACTTGGATTCGCGTTGAACGCACGCGGGAACAACATACGCTTGATCTGCACATGGGTATACCATGGGAAACTGTTCAATTGACAGCATTTGGAAAGGACAGAAGTATCTATTTCAATATTTTAGAAGAAGGTAAATGAATTTAATTAAGGACTTGCTATTACATAGCTTAATTATAATCTTTCTACTGTTGCCTACCAAAGGTTAAGAATTTGCATTTTGAGTTTAATTTTTGAAATATGAGTTTGAAAATTCAAAGAAATGTTTATATGTTGAAGAAACTCCAAAACAATTTTGAATTTTATCAACATGTTTCGAAATCTGCATCAGCTATTTTAGTCAAAATTAAGATCAACCAACAATCAACTCTATGGTCTCGCATTTATATGAAAACCAGCCACAGGTCAATAGAATCGCATCAAAATAATTGCGAATGCTCTGTAATAAACTAGTTCTAAGTGGTGCAACCACATTATTGATTCTATATTCAACCTATTAGTAATATTGCCATTTGCAATAATATTTTAAGTCGCTCCTCATACTTTATTTACATAATGAGATGATTTTCAATTATTTTTATATTACACCTAGCAATTGTGATTGAAGAATAACTATTGAGTTATTATAACAATTATAATCTGATAGAGACTGGTCATAAGGCCCCCGAATCGCCACGGGTTGCCCGTGTTTCTCGAAAAATCATAATCACAAATAAATATCATAAGTATCTATTTTAATATTTTAAAAGAATCTAAACGAGTGTAATTAAGGGCTTGTTAATGTGTAGCATGATAATAATCTTCTTGCTGTTGCATAGCAAGGGTTAGGGTTAAGAATATCATTTTAATTTTGATTTTCGAAATATGAATTTGGAAATTCAAAGAAATGTATATGATGAAGAAACTCCGAAACAATTTTGAATTTTATCAACATTTTTCTAAATCTGCATTTATATGCCAATAGTGTATAATGCCAGTATTATTTTAAATCTATACTGCAACGACGCGTTTTACTGGTTTTCTGAACCTCTCGAAAGAATGGCATATACGAGGTGTGTTCAAAAATTATCGCGAATTTTGTATTTTTTCATTAATATCAAAGTAATTTCCACTAGATGTTATACTTGTGCCGACGTTTTTTTCAAATCCTGGAGGCACTTCAGAAAGTAATATTTTGCGTTCGCAAATTTGTAATTATGGCCAAAGTTGGTCTCATGCCTCATCATTGGAAAAAATCGAATGGCACCAATCGATCGATATGTTTAAGTGACATAAGTGACGGACATGAGTAGCCACATAAGGCCACAAGAAAATCGAAAATCGAATATACGTAATCCTCGGAAATTCAAAATTCGAGGTACACATTTTATGTGTATATAAAAAGGTTGAAAAAATGTTGGTCTCGCTAAAACTTCGAACAGCCGGACCGATTTGGACGGGGTTTTTGCTAAAATGTTCGGCCTATCGCAGTGAATGTTTACCCACTTTGTAAATTTTGAATATTGCAAAGGGAAAGCTGGGAAATAGAAAAGTTTGAAAGGCTCTTATGGGAGTTGAGATAGATATGAGAAATTTTGATAGGGAAAACGTGATGGATATATGACAAGTTATGACTTGAGGGGGCCCGTTCGGGACGCTGCTGAATGCGAATGATGCCTCTTTACATCAAACGACGATTGCGAAAGCCACTAAGTACACTAATGTAAAGATTAAACATGTTATTGTTTCGCGACGTTTTTGCAAAGTTTGCACTATTACAAAGCGGGAAGGTAGAACCTGCGGGTGGGCCGGGTCGGCAGGTTGGAACGGGAATTATCGAGTTGGTGCGATAGTTTTTGTAGCGGGTATTATAAAATTTTTGAATTTTATGGAACGGAAATCGTTGGTCTCATAGTGATTGCCAATTATCTGATATTCTGCCAACGGGCCTAAGACAAATAACAAAGAATTTAACACAACATTTATAATAATAAGACGAGACGAAGTTCGCAGGGACAGCTAGTTTCGTATAAAATGTTGTTATATTCTAAACTATAGCACCTAGAATCGAAATTGCTGTTCATCCTTATCAAATTATTTATAAAACTTTATATAAATCTTTAAATAATTTCGCTAATATTCATCATGAAATGTAAACCAAAATAAAAGTTCATGGGTTTAGTAAGGGCTCTTTGTATCAGTTATTTTAGTTAAAATTTAAATCAAGCAACAATTTTCTCTAGAGAAACCCTTTCAAGCAACCTGGGACAGTTCGGGGCCTCCTGCCAGCCTCTACCAGATTATAGGTGTAATAGACACCATTAAATCAATAATTTAATTATAATTTATTAGTACTACTTTAATTACAATTAATTATTTACTTTCGAATTATAAATCATTAATTGATTATCAGTCAGAACTTTTATTTGATCAAACGTTAATGCTTGTAATTGTTCATCCTCGAACCGTTTGAATACTTCCTCGGTAATGCGTGGTATTAATTTATTATCTATTAACTTTATGTCAGTTGTTTGGACCTCTTGCAAAAGGAATCCCAATTTTCTTAGAATGTCTTCATTCCACAGTTCGACGTGTGTAATTTGAAAATGTCCTTGAAATAAGTTAAATAACGCCTGAAATAGATTCTGCTTTCAAAGTTTGAACATGCATTAGATGGATTACAAAACGTACTTTCAGTTGGTCCTTAGTACATGCCCACAAGTTATTAAATACATCATCATTAACGAACCATGCTTCTGTGGAATTTATGTTTGTCAGGTCGTAAGTAGGAAAGCCGCATAACAGTCCGCGCATTACGTTTATCAGCTCGGATTGTAATATTTCGGTGGAATTTAATACTAAAGCGTTTTTCAACGCATATGCCAAGATGCCAGCCCTTCGCCGCGATAAATAAGGGAATGTACCTTAAAATGTGAATTGTGCATTATTTGATAAACAAATGTTATTTAATTATATTACCAAAGAAATTGAGAATGTCTGTATTTGTTATATTTAAGGTGTATAATTCGCTTTCTGGTATAATATCAATTATGGTTAAAACTTCCTGTAGATGATCTAAGGTCATTGTGGATACGGTCATGTCGCTTTTGTAAATATCCCATAAAATTAGTTTCTTCTCAAGCGATACTTTTATGTTTTCCAATGTTGGCAATATTTTAAGAATCTTTCTTCGAGGAACTTTTCCTAATTCATCCATTGTACCATTTATCAATATTTCTAAAGCTTTCCGCGACTTCTTAATACCTTTTTGGGTCGAATCTTGAGTTGACTGGACCGTTCCAATTGTCGAAATTATATGTTCTGTGGCGGTATATGTTGTTGTAACAGTTGTTGTAATGGTGGAACGATCTGTTGTATGTTCAGTAGAAGTAGATGACGGACTGGTGTCTTGGGTTGGCAAAGTAGATTCGGTAACACTTGTATTTCCGGTTGTTACAATGCGTAGGTCGTTCTTCAATTTCTCCAAGGCTTTGATTATAAAATCTTCGCTTTGTACAATATCATTCCAGTTCATTGGATCGTTTTTTAAGTTTAAAATAGAAATGTTCAAATTCTGGCCGTTATTGAAACGTATGATGCAACTGAGCAGAAAAATGAATACATTTAATCTTGGCATGTTTTGACAATATATGATCATGTTTGAAATTTTTTCAGCACGTCAAATGGCATTGAAAGCACATGAAGGCAAAACAGTGATGTACACTGCCATGGGCAGTGAGTGGCGACCGTTAGGACATCCTAGGAAACGCAGGCCTATCAATTCCGTTGTATTAGATGATGGCGTCAGCGAAAAAATAGTGCAAGATTGCAAAGAATTTATTGCGAATCCTACGTGGTATACAGATCGTGGCATTCCTTATAGAAGAGGTAAAATTATTTACTGTTGATTTGTTTATTATTGATAATAATTCACTATTTGTGCTTAGGATATTTATTGCATGGTCCACCTGGTTGTGGAAAATCGTCTTTCATCACAGCGCTCGCCGGCGATTTAGAATTCGGCATTTGCGTTCTCAATCTGTCGGAACGCGGTTTGACGGACGACCGTTTAAATCATTTGTTGAGCGTTGCTCCGCAACAAACGATCATTTTGTTAGAAGATATCGACGCTGCGTTCTTGTCGCGAGAAGACACCGCTCAGCAAAAGTCTGCTTATGAAGGCCTCAATAGAGTGACATTCAGCGGATTACTTAATTGTTTAGATGGTGTAGCCAGCACAGAAGCAAGAATAGTGTTCATGACAACAAACTACCTCGACAGGTAATACTTCAGAATGGGGTGTTTTGCTTCTAATTGTTCGATGCATATTGTTTTGCAGACTGGATCCTGCGCTTATACGACCAGGCCGGGTTGATGTTAAAGAATATATTGGGTGGTGTTCCGAAACACAAATTGAGCGCATGTTTTTGCGTTTTTACAAAGGATACGAGACGCGCTCCAGAGCAAAAGAGTTTGCCGAAAAGGTGATGGCGTGCGGTAAGAATGTAAGTCCGGCGCAAATTCAAGGATATTTTATGTTCCATAAATTATGTTCAGTAGATGAAGTACTTGCAAACACAAATATGATTTGGAAGTTGTAGGGTGTAAATAATTACGATCGCGAGTGATAAGAATTAGATTACTAATATTAACTTATTAAAAATAAAGTGGTTGTTTTGTTTATGTGCCGCGTATGGTTTTTCTATATCGTTTACTATATCGTGTACACGATGATCTTGTTTAAGAGAAGTATTTAAATGTTTTACAAATGTTTTGTCTCCTTCGTTCTAAGTAGCTTCTGTTCAAAGTTGAACAGCAGCAAGAAACTTTTGTTAAGTTTTGCCGTAGTAACTATTAATGAATTAACGTGAGAATGTATTAAACCAGTGTTCGGAACGTTGGCAATAAAGGATGATAACGTATGCGTATCTTCATGGTGGGTAAAACTACAATGGGGACATGCGCACAACGCTCAGGGAAACTCTTATCTATAAAGATAAAATTATATCTAAAAATAGAAATAATCCCCAATCAAGTTAATTTACAGGTGCTATTTACTGAAGTAGTTGATGACCTTTAAGATATCTACTGTAAGTAGTTGCTGCTTGACAACACTAATTATTGAAATATTTCGAATATTTTTTCTGAGTCTATCAAACAATTATTGTATATAAAGTGGATATCATTTTACTCGTTACTTTTCGGTGCTTCCCAAACTACCGCTTTTGAAAAAATAAATAAAAGTTCCATATGGACTGAAAACAGAATGTATGATTTTATTGAGAAGATTCTCACGACTGTTTTGAGTTGTTTTGAATTGATGATGAAAAAAGTTTATTACTTGTTAGTCACACCTGGAATTGCCGTATAAGGATGCTTTTAGCACAATTTTGTATTTACTGTTTTGGGACAAAATTTGAGTGGTGTCATCATCTTTTTATAATGACTTTTTTTATGTGCGATTTGAGACAAGCATTATTAGATAACTAACTGACGATCTAACTAACTTTTAATGAAATATATAGATTATCTATTGTAATTGAGACCTCTTACCTAAATTCTCATGCGTTCTAAACAAGTCGCACGATACCGCTTGATTAGTATGATTGGTAGGCCAAATTTTAATATCAACTAGTTAATATTCTAGATAATAAATTATCTGATGGTCACCGAAAATTTTAAATTGTCTGCATCAACCTTAATCAAAAGGTCAATTTATGAAAGGTAATAAGCAGCAATAAGTAATGAGCGTTTTATTATTATTTTTTCAATTCCACTGTTTCTCACGAAATATAATAACAATTTAATCAATTATGTATTCTCTATTATTGCTAACGAGCTCTTCCCAGTCGTTTACTCGATGCAACTGTGCTATATAGAGGTCCTTCTCAACCATTTGGTTTTTCTTAAGCCTCTCAATGCACCAGGCCTTTCCAGTTCCACTAGACGCATTTCCAACTTCCCACCAGAAGTAGGTCCTGCTTGATCCTTAGCTTTGGCGTCTTTTCGGGCTCGAATGGTGTAGTACCACTTATTCAAATTTTCTACAAATCGTGACAGAAAAAATCCCACAGGAGCCAGCCGATTTCTGGCAAAGCGGCATCGGCAAACTGGCCGAACGGTGATCTCCTCGATCATTATCAACGGCAGATTGATTACATAATTGATTAAATGTTGTCACATTTTATGAGAAACTGTCGAATTTTTAAGAAAGAAAAAACGATCATGGCACATTACACAACCCAATACATTTCGGTGAGACTGACAATGGAAAATGAATGTTTTAAGTTGCACTAGGTTTTTGTTTTACAGAATAGATTGGTGATGGTTTTGAAGGTTCTTCGCAGTTTTTACATAAGAAGTGATATGAATGCTTGATAATAATGTAGAGAGATAAGAAAAATATTGTGTAGAACAAAAACATTTTTTTAGTTTCGAACCACCGACCAAAGCGTCAAGTAGGCACTTTTGAATCCGTTATAATCACTAAATCGTTACGTGTCAAACTTGCTCTATTTTGTAGATTTATAAGTGGCAATCAAAGATACAATTAATGGAAGGAGCAATTCTTGAACTGTTGATCTACTTCTTCTTATTCTTTTCTTTGCCCCTAGATTTCTTTACTTTGTAGGGTCCAAGTTTACACCGGACCATCATGCCCTTCCACCATGCTTGGATTTTAGTAGCATTTGCATTCAAATGAGCCAGTCTCAATTCTTCTAAGCGACGTCTTTCCTTGGTCTCCTCCCAGGCAGTTATTTCAGCTTGTCTTGAGGCATACTACCAGAGAAGCATATTGTTTTTTTTTACAATTTTTATATAATCTATCGGAGATACACTTACCAATTCTTTTGCAGCAGCCATGCGTTGAATTAAGTTTTCATACTCAATTTTCATATTGACAATTTTCGTGTCATATCGATTTTTGTCTTGCTCATATTTGTCCACCCAGTAAACCAATTGCTGAATGTATTCTCCTAGTTTCATTGAATAAAAGTCTTCTAGCTCATCGTGCACGCGATGCTCTTGTTCCAGGATTTTTTCCAATTGCTTAACTTGTTCCGTTAAATAGCGTTCTTGTTTAGAATATGTTAATTGCAGTTGATCGCACTGGTCTTCTAGATAATCGGCAGAATATTTTGATTTAATGCTGTGTTCCAATACTTCATTCTGCGGAAATGTTTTAAAGTGTAGATTTAATTATAAAATTTATTGTAATTTTAGTTTGCATTCTCACCTGGTGTTGATCCTTTAACATCCCCAATTGCATATTGAGCGAATGCGCTTCTTGGTAATTTTGTATATCTTCGTCAGCCATGTCAAGTTTGAGCACTTTTAGATTTTGACTTAATTCATTTGCTTTCAGCTCGGCTCTTTTCATGTTTTCTTTTGCCTCGTAATGTTCTTCAACATAATTTTCCAGATTTTCGGATGAGCATCGTTGCGACAGCTCGTTTCTTAGTTTTTCGAATAGCTTGATAGCAGTGTTATAGTCTTTTTGAATTATCTCACAATCTTTATAGCCCAGATGCGCTGTGTCTTTAATTGCTACTTTTCTAGCAACATCTAACTCATTCAAGGTGTTCTCTAAAATTGCGTTTAATAATTCTATATCGGACATGTTTAATTCTAAGGATTATTTTTAAGACGGGCACTTCTTGTTTGTGTTGAAAGTGGAAAGCAAATGATTGCGACACTTGAGTTAGTTAGTTCATTGTTTGATCAATAGTTGTCTGTAGTGGAAAAATACTTTTCCCAGTTTAATTCAGTTAGGAGTCTTGCTTTTCATTCATACACAAAATTGTTATTATATCTATATTAATTTATATAATTTGACAAATTATTTATTCAAACCAAGTTATAAACATCACTCAATACTGTTCAAAGTTTGATGTATAACATCGTTAGCAACATTTAGAAGAACATTTATTTGCTTCTTCACTGGCCCTTGCACAATCGTGAACAATATGCTCTCCACAATGATAAACACTAGACTAGACACGAGGTTCATGATAATTGATTCAATGTTTCCAGAGAAGCGTACTTTCATAGTCCTGTAAGTAAATTAATATCTACATTATCTTGATTAAAATAAGTTTCAAGGATACTTACGAGCTATTGCTAACCAACTTAAACTCTTGCATCGTCACTTTCACGTCTTTGAAATCAACTTCGATCGTAAAGTCAACTAACAGTTCCGGAATATTTACGGTGAGCTTTCCAATGGATCCAATTAGTAAGGCCGATGTTTTATAGTTAGACTTTAGCTGAAGCAAAAAAAAGTTAAGTGTAACTAAAACTGGGAAGAATGACTTACCAGAAGCTCGTCGAATGTGAGCTGAACGCGAGTGGTCAACTTTCTGCCGGCCTCATCATCGATAATCGTTACATCATCGTTTCTTTTGATTGTCGACATATTGTAAACAGTAATGTTTGACATAGCCATAGTAGTCAGCTAAAATGAGATCTTCAGATATTAAGATAAAACGCACATTCGTAAAATAGATACATAGGATGATTGCACTTGATCTGGTGGGTGGAAGGGATCCATGTTAAATTTAATCATAGCAGGGCGAATTTCGCGAAGTGTTAGGTCGACAAATGCATTGACTCGTTCAATCATAACACTGAAAATGCATCTCTTTGTAATTAAATAAATATTGCGGTTAGTTTCGTAATTAAATACGTTACATTTCTCTGCGAGTCCTGTGACTCCTTGCATCTCGGCGGGTCCCCATCGAGTGCGCCTGACACACTAAACCGAGTGACACGACCATGATCGCGCAAGATATGTAAAACGCCTTCATTTTTAAACGTTGACAAATTTCAGTTGGCCTTAAGTAACGCGCAATGAATAAATGAATTTGCTAATAACTAGGTGACGACTGGTTTGTTGTCACGCTAGCAATGATTAGTACACAGAGCACAAAAGTCTATATATAAAGCAAACCACTTAAATTAACAACTTTTCGAATTCAGCTTATCAGGTATAAATATTTATAAATACGTATATTCGATAGTGTCAATCCTTGATGAAGAAACGCGTACATTGGAAATCAAACGTCACTTGTTTTGAAAAATTTTGAGGTAAAGTAATTGCCAAATGCAAAATCTGGGAGCAATTCATTATTCAAATTGTTGTTACGATAGTCTAGATCTTGATAATACGTTATAATTATTTAAACAGTTATAGTGTTCCGTGTTTACTTATAAAGAAGATTTATGTTTAAAGTGTAGTGTAATAGTTGTGTTGTTTTAAAGTTTTATACGGCTTTCCATGTTTACCACCACTGATTTATGACAAAAGTTTGTGACAATTATGACTCGAGCTCCAAACTATTTTGATTATAATTATACTACTTCGTACTACGTAATAAATTATTTCAAAGAATTGTATTCTTATTCACGTAATCAAGAATCGATATACATTCCTAGACGTAAGAGAAACAATTACAGTAGATAAGGATCAGTGGTTATTAGGAACCTCCTGTTATACGGCACAAATCTGGCGAAACGGAACGAATGGAATGTATCGCAATGCATACATTTTGATAACCATTTATATGGGATTTCGGTTATAGTGTATGGCCCAACGTGTCCTTTATGAGCGGCATCAACTGTATTTGGCAACTCTAGCAATGCATTGAGGAATCTGTCAGCATGACATTCTTACATTATTCATTGCTAAGTAATGCGGAGCACAATATACTTAAATACAGCTGCTAAGGTTCAGTGGTTATATGGCGGGATGGAATGAACGCGATCCTTTTGCGTCGAAAAATGTTGATATAAAGAAGCAATCGTACATTTCTGGTTATAAGGTATAAATTCTGTGAGGAGTATTTGATTTTTCCATTACATTACATTGGTCGATTGGAATAAAACAAAGACGGGAGTAATCAGCAATAATTTAGTTTTCTATTGGCATAAAAGTATTGACACTTTTTAATAATTTTGGGGGTGCGCGTAATCGACTCTTCGGATTTCGGCTGCACGACCTGAGCGAACGGGTGCAGTGAGCTTTCAGACTTTCAAGGTTATAAACCAGGGCAGTTCGCATTTGTGAACGCTGAGAAGGGGCACATTTTCATCACCGTTTATATGGGATTTCGGTTATAGTGTATAAATACGGCACATATATGCGGTATCTAGTCCATTTAGCTTTTGCATTAATTGAAGAAGTACTAACAAGTAAGTCGTTATCATTGTCGTGTTTTGGAGAGTTATTATGGCGATTTTTGATTCTATTGTAATAAGGTAACGTTATAGGGATTCTTTCTAACAAGCATCTTAAATATTCGAAGCTCATCTTATCGTTAGGTGCGCGTCATATCTAGTCCACCAAATACTATAATAATGGCATAATATATGATATTAGACCAGCGTTCCCAAACAATTGTAACCTCGACCCGGTAGGGCCTACTTTCGGAAACGGTTGGCTTACGTATTTAACAAATAGGAGTATCAATTTGAAAATATTTAACGAACTGTGAATTTTGACACAACTGACGTCGCCTCTCCGAAAATTTAGTAAAAATTTCGTTTCATATACAATGCACTAATATTTTTTTCTATTGACTTCCCAAATAGTTGAATAAATTGTTTATTAACGTAAACTTGTTAACTCGGAGACGGTGGTACACCACCAACACCACCTAATCAAGACGGACTCAAGTGGTTAGCGATCGGACTTCGGGAGTGACTGGAGCATGCAGACGAGGAACACTCGTCT
>JARRAA010024145.1:0-12164 GCA_030557295.1 Ecitodaemon sp. MM-2014 | reverse complement strand
TTTCGATTGTTTGCAGCAAGAAGATTGAAAGCTTTGGCAAGATGACGGCAATGAATCAGGAGGAGATCGTCCAGGCGGTGCGCACCGTGGCGCAGGGCCTGGAGGCGCTGCGCTCGGAGCACGCCGGCATCCTGCACGGCCTGCACGAAGCTCCCGATCCCATCGCCAACGAGCGCGCCGGGCTCGTGCAGCAGAGCGCCGAAATGATCGAGCTGGGCCTGGGCGAGGCGCAGGTCGGTTCCGATTTCCGTCTCTCGTTTCGCGCTCTCGATATTAAACGACGGCCGTATTGTTCAAGGTGATCATGGCGCTCGCGTCGCACTTGCAAATGGTGGAGGCCGAGAAGCAGAAGCTGCGGACGCAGGTGCGCCGCCTGTGCCAGGAGAACGCGTGGCTGCGCGACGAGCTCGCCTCCACGCAGCAGCGGCTGCAGGCCAGCGAGCAGGCGGTCGCGCAGCTCGAGGAGGAGAAGCGTCACCTGGAGTTCATGGCGTCGGTCAGCCGCTACGACCAGGACGCCAACGAGGACAATCAGTCCGAGCAGTCGCGCACGGAGAAGAACGACCCCGTCGTCGACCTGTTCCCCGACGACGACAACGAAGAGCGCAATAGTACGTCAAGCGCGCGCGTCGCGGCGTTCGTCATGTTTGCGATGTTTTTGTAATTTGCCCGCCTTTCAGACATGTCGCCGACGCCGCCAAGCCAACTCGCGCAGCAAGTGAACGCCGGCTACGAGATTCCGGCGCGCCTGCGCACCCTGCACAATCTGGTCATACAGTACGCGTCGCAGGGGCGCTACGAGGTCGCGGTGCCGCTGTGCAAGCAGGCGCTGGAGGACCTCGAGAAGACCAGCGGGCACGACCATCCCGACGTCGCCACCATGCTGAACATCCTCGCGCTGGTGTATCGCGACCAAAACAAGTACAAGGAGGCGGCGAACTTGCTGAACGACGCGCTCGCGATCAGGGAGAAGACGCTGGGCGAGAACCATCCGGCCGTCGCGGCGACGCTCAACAACCTCGCCGTGCTCTACGGCAAGCGCGGCAAGTACAAGGAGGCCGAGCCGCTGTGCAAGCGCGCGCTCGAGATCAGGGAGAAGGTCCTCGGCAGGGAGCATCCGGACGTCGCGAAGCAGCTGAACAATTTGGCGTTGTTGTGTCAGAATCAGGTAAATTGATTCATCTCTCTGCCGAAATCAAGGCTTTAACTTGTGCGTGTGTGTGTGGGTTCAGCAAGCTTTGCGGAAATTTCGTCGCAAGCATCACGAAGTAACTCAAGTTACTAATAATAGGAGATTAGACATGTTCGCTAGTCTCGTTGTTATAGTTTAGGAGTCTTGCAGTAGAAATCGATTAGTTTTGTTGTTTGAGCTGTTTGTTGTGATTTGTTAGTAATTTCGTTGGTTTCACGCGATTTCTAGGGAAAATACGAAGAAGTCGAAAGGTATTACCAACGCGCGCTTGAAATCTACGAACAGCGACTGGGCCCCGACGACGCCAACGTGGCGAAGACGAAAAACAACCTCGCGTCCTGCTACCTCAAGCAGAGCAAGTACCGCGAGGCCGAAGTGCTCTACAAGCAGATCCTCAACCGAGCGCACGAACGCGAATTCGGCACGATTGACGGTAAGAAATCAACCTCATCTCCCAACAAGTAACTAAATCCACCGACGTGTACAAAGCAGTATTTATAATAATTTTTGCATGTTAATTTTATCTATGATTTTACAATGTTTGACTAGTGCCTAGCGCAGTACCTGACGCACATTTTGATTGTATTTTTATCTCGCATTGTCGACGTGAAAACCGCGCAAAAGGGCAGCCGAGCCGTTGCGACGTCCCTCGCGTTCGCATTGTTTGCATGGTTTCTAATTGTACATTTTACGAACATTCTGGCTATATTGACGAGTACTGCTGTATTGCAGGGATGTGTCTTGTGAGTGTGTGCTATTAAATAAACGCAACATTTGTTTTGGGCATGTGCAATTTTGCTAGTGTTTTTGATTTCTCTCTCGTTCGCCGTCTCGTCGCCTTCCTGTGATCGTGTGTCGGACCTCTTTGTACGCAACGACGATGAACGCGTGCGAAAACACTAGCAACGCGTCGCGCCCGTTTGCGTATGTCGTTTTATCTCGGCGTTCTGCTTTTGTCTTCCCGCAGGCGACAACAAGCCCATCTGGCAGGTGGCCGAGGAGCGCGAGGAGAACAAGGCGCGCAATCGAGAGAACGCCCCCTACGGCGAGTACGGCGGATGGCACAAGGCCGCCAAGGTGGATTCGCCCACCGTCACGACGACGCTGAAGAATCTGGGGGCGTTGTATCGCCGACAGGGCAAGTACGAGGCCGCCGAGACCTTGGAGGACTGCGCGCTGCGCTCACGCAAAGAGGTACGTCCGCGCTATCGATCGATTCGCACTTTTCGTTCGTTTTCATTCTGCCCCGCTGCACTCACACTTAATCCCGCTCCTTTACTTTCGACAGTACGTTGGTACGTTGGCCCTCGAGGAGAATTTCTGCTCGGGATGATTGTTTGCGCAATTCGCTCATGCTTTATTATTAACATTTGTTCGTTTACCTTTGTTTTTACGCTACGCTACTGCAGCATGTGCAACAAGTAAGTCCATCTCTACGATTCACACGTTTGTTTGGTAGACTCTTGCTAAAAGCTAAATTTGCTATCTTTGGCATCATTGGTATTCAGTTATTGGCGAAATCTTCGTTCATTAGCAAAAGTGTCACATTTCTCTAACAAATTGGCACTTTTAGAAATAACCTTTCTGAAACAATTCGCTTCCGAAAGATTAAATCTATTCGTGTGGTGTGGATAACAATTAAACTCGAAGATTGCATTAGTAACGTATACGTTTTTAGGCGCTAGATATAGTGAAGCAATCCAGAATTGCTGGATTCATCGGGTCGGGAAGGAAGCCCAGCTCGGCGAAGGAGCGGACGTCGCGACGCGGCTCGCGCGAGTCGCTAGACATGTCTTTCGACACGGACGAGGTGAGTACGCGAGCATTCCGTGCAAGGAACAATAAATGTCACCAAAATTTCGAGCGCTAGAAAAACTAGGCGAAGCATTTATCAACTCTAGTCGGTCACTTGTTATTGTGTTGATTTCCAACGTAGCGTTTTGTGTGTCTCGCTTCGATAGTCCTTAGCCCGCACACTATGATTTACATTATGATTTGACGTTTATTGTTTTCGGAAAGTTTTTTATGTGTGTTGTCCTTTCTCATCTCTGACGACTCCTGGTTTTTGGCAGAGCAATACGTCCCGATCGCTGGACGGCGAAAAGACGGCGGGCCTCAAATCGAAACTGTTTAATGCGCTCGGCATCCACTCACCCACGCCAAACAAACCCGGCTCTTAAGCGTTTCGCAATGCTCTAGTTTCCGACACCACACGCCACACAATGCGCCCACACAACAATCGATAACACGTAAGCGAGGCGTTATCTCGCGGGCGCCAGCGAGCGACGGATTCGAAAACCCTTCCCAAAGTATTAGAAAGATTTTGAACCATCTTTCGTTATTACCCTTTTTAACGACACCAATCAAAAGATTCGGCGAGTAGAGTAGTCCTCAATTGTCGCAAGTTTATTCGTCAATTTTTAGCGCTTTTCGTCTTATTTATTGCGATTCTGTCAATCGGCCACTCTACTCGCGTTTTATCATATTTCGTTTTGTGATCATTATCTTTTACTTACATTTTAATATTTTTATTATTTTTATTTGCGCGATGCCGTGCTTTCATATGTTGTGCATATGGTGTAGGTATTTTTCTCGTTTTGTCACCGACGAAAATGTCTTATCGCTATCGCACTACGATTATTCTCAACGCCGATGCACGCTGGACAAGACCGCGACACCATCGGAAACCAAATTATCGCAGAGCACGCGACTTTTAAAACGCAGTTTGAATGCTTTTCACCACGCGACGAACAAATTTAGAAACGTTATTTTGTGCTTACATTCCATTTCAAATCTAGAGACACAAAACGAACGTCCGGTTAGAACTTGCAATTGAATAGTCGTGCGTAGGATTTTCATGGTGAATGCCTTGTTGCTCGAGTATCCTCGACTCGGGGCATTTTCGCGGAATTCGAAAATTCTAATATTCAACACCTACAAGTAAAGAGTAACTTTGCTATGTTTAAATGACTACGTCTCCGTCAACGTTAGTGCAATTACAAAACGCGTGCGGTTAGTGCTTCCTAAAATTTCTGTAAATTGCAAGCGAAATGTAGTTTTTACTCGCGTTCAAATCAATTAACTATTTACAACCGCTTGCAACAACAATCACGTTAAGCGACGAGTTAATTAGTATTTGTTCATGTTACTACTTAATCCTAATCGAGTTATTGACGATGAAAAGTTTTACGATGCGTTTCAACAGAGTCTCGTTACACATTGCACCCTAAAACTTGATCTGTTTAAAGTAATCCGAGTTTTCGATCGTTTTCACGTGAAGATCCGATCGTTTTACATTTACATGCAGTCTTACCTTAGATATTTTACATTAACAAACGCAACTTACTCTACACACCCTCACATATTTGTTATTTAAATATTATTTATATCTCTATTGATGAAAATGAAAAAGAAAAAGAAATAAAAATGCTATTGTTTACTATAAATTTATGATCAGCATTGTTAGGAGCGTTTTAGTCCCTGAAACCTAAATAAATATCCTTTGCCACCTTATGTACTATATTTATGGTTTGGGATTTGTGATGTGTGATTGCGTTGATTTTATGTTCATAATAACGTTGATATGTTTGGTTTTTGATGTTTAGTTCTTTGGGTATTTTGTACATAACAATTTGGAGTTGATAAATTGCTGATAATGCTAACCAACTAAATTTCACCAATGTTCATGTGTACGAGGACCAGATTTGTTCAATTTCGTGTAAATAGGTGTTCATTGGACACATTTGGTCTGCGACAATGCGTATGTACCTTTCTGGACGTTCTGATATTTTCGATTTCTCTTAACTTGTGTTCGCGATTAGCGATTAATTACATTTCCATCTTTTCTGTTTCTGCGTCCTGCTCTGGTGGCGTGTGGATTATAAGCAGCATGAGGGAAGAAAAGCACGCATGTAAAACGTTTACGCTGCGCAAACGACGACCAACTAACAGAATTTTCCTATCGGTTCATTACTAACGTTCTGCGAAATGTGCGAGTCGTGCAAAACAGCAAGACCACCACTGCAATATTAATGCGATTACGATGAACGAAGAGCCGACGCACGATTGCGAACAATTAACAAACAACTAACTTAACTTCCTAATGATTAACTGCTTTGTTTTATCGTTTGTCGAGGTGGAAGGACTCGGCAATCTTGCAATATTTGTGATTCCACGTTCGACGTCAAGCAATCGTCTGCAACTAATGAAATATTGTGCGGGCGATTGTCACCTAACTATTTTAACATTTTATTACGTACGATTAGAGATAATTTACGGCATGCGATTGATTAACGTGCGCTGCTAATGAGCATGAGGCGGGCGGGGAAATGTCGACTCACATTACACAAGTAGTGACTTATTGATCATGCTTGATTGCTTGGATTGATTTACAAAGATAAAGCGAATTAAAACGAACATATTGAGCGTTTGTTTATTTCCATGTTTGCTTTTCAGGGAAGGAAAAGGTGGATTGACGATGTGATATTGTACATGGTGTTAAGTATGATCTATTATTAGATTATTGCATTAAATAAATTGCTGTGATCTGCGAAAAAATCTGTTTTTGTGTACATGTTGTCAATACGTATATTCCGCATAATTTAGACACGTTGCGCAATGTTGTGGCATCAAAACAAAAACCTATGAGTCACCAACTTATTCGATCTTTTCGTTTTGGTTCGTGCTTCGAGAGGCGTTTGTATCGCGTTTGCGTGAGCGGCGCCGGCGTTTTCGCTCAAAACAATCGCACGGCTTATTGTCAGTCGTCCTTTGGCTTTGGAAGCGTCCGCTACAAGTAAGTACACTTATTATAAACAATAATCCTTAATAAATATCAATGAATTCCGACTTTATGCGTACTTAAAGTTGTTGCCTTGTCTAACCTAGGTTGAGGCGTTTACCGTTTACATATTTCGTTGTAATTTACGTGTTATTATGCACTGTTATTGTTAATCACTTCCATATATAGCAACAATCAACAGTCGACCTTGTTGCCACGCTAGATGATTGCACAATATCGATTTTTTCACATTTCACACTCATTGTTTGCTCTGTGACCTTTTTAATTTTGGGTGATTGTTTATAGATCCAAGGTCAAAACATGGCTGCACTCATCCAGGAGTTTAACCACTTGGGTGGCGCCAATGTGCAAGAACACCAGAAGAATTTTCAGATCTATTCTAACAAGCTTGCTGGGTTGGATGAACCTCAGCGACTGGTTGTGCTTGACAGTTTGAAAGCTGTGCATCGTCAAGAGGAGATATTCTTGACCAAACTATTGCTGAAGTTTGAGCAGAGAGACAAAATAAAGGAACTTATTCTGCATGGGGATAGGATTCTGAACAAAGTGATCACCACACATAAGCCTTTCATATTCAGGAATGAAGACGTTAACTATTTCATGACTGACTTGCTTCCAAATGTCTCTTATGTCATAAGAAATAGGTGCCTGAATAACTTAGTCAGGACAATAACCAGAGATGACGTGGGCGAGGAGTTGTTCACGCGAGTTCTGGAGAGATATGGGATTAGAACTGCACAAACTTTGCTTCCTATTTGCAATGAGGCTTTCATCAGGGGGATTCTCACGAATTATCGCGTTGTTCTGCGTGAGCGCCAACTCGTCACACTGCATCAGCGTTTCGGCGCAGACTTCATCGATTTCTACTACGCGGAATGCTCCAAGTATGGTTTGGCTAATCAGTTTGGGGACCATCCACACTTTGCTTTGTACCTGTCCACCAGAGATATTGCAAGTTTCTGCCAGCTCTTGAAGTATGGTAAACCCCAAATTGGAAAGAATGGGTTCAAGAAATTTATGAAATTCAAGAAGGACGACGTCTTGCAAGATCCCAAAAAGTATTTGCCTTTTGTTAAGATCAAGATTTTGTACCGGCTGCTGACCAAGGAGGAATTCAGAACGTATTTCGTTAATAAACTGCAAAAAAACGTGAGGGACTTCGATGGCTATGCGTTGCGTGAAGATATCGCGAGATTGGACGTCAAGGATCGTGGAAGTTTCCTGGCGGGTGTCTTCCAAGAAAAGTATGGCATTGATTTGTACTCGCATTACTCCGACAAGACCGGGAGTCGTAGAACTATCGACGCGCATATAAGAAATTTGCTCGGCCCTGAAGATATGCTTAAATTCGAAATGGAAGATGATGATAGAATGGAATATTTACCTCCTTCCAAGTCGTTTCCTTTGATTAAGGATAGAATCAACTTGACTTCTGATATGAATTCGCGGTGCGAACTTGTCGTGAAGTTGTTCAAGGCAGCGAAGCATTACAATGACGAGAAAGCGCTCATTGAAGCGTTGAAATATGTGAATCAGAGACACAAGAATGAACAGTCTACGATCCGCTATGATGTCTTCGAGTACATAAAGAGCAATTACAAGATTGTGGAACTCGGCGCGGATGTTTGGGAACATATAAACGAGATGATCCAAATCGAATACATGATAATGGTCCCGCACGCTTGGTATTTTCGGGAAATGCTCGAGGAGGTTTTGAATTACAAGTTTAAGAACGGATTGGACTGTTCGCCCGACTTCAGAAAATACATTAAATCCGGAGAATATCATTACATCTATCTACCAACGAGGAACAAGGAACTCCATCGTTGGGCGATCCATCAGCTGCCGGAAGTCTGCAAGCAATTGTTCCCTCAAGAGGAGGCACAGAAGTACTGGCCGAAAGCTTGTCTCAATCAAATTCACACCTGGAACAGGACCAATCCCAAAGATAAAATTTCATATTTCAAGTATCCGGACTTGGTGGACACTGCCATGCAGCATTATGAATCCGTGTATTACGACGATTTCGCGGTTGGTGTATTGACTTTTTCCACCACTGATCCTGAGGAGAAGAAATTTCAGGATAAATTTCTGGATAAGTATATTACAAAACTTGCGAGTTTTACAAGCGCTTGGGTGTGGTTGCTTAAGTACCGTGTAGAAATCATTACCCAACATATTGATATGTTCTTTGAGAAGTGCACAAACACTTACCATATCGGGAAAATCTTGTATGAACTGCACAAAATGCACTACACCCCACTGCCAGATATAGTTCGTACAAAATCCTTGCAACTCCTGAAGGATTCGATTGAATCAATGGAAAGGAATGATGAAGTGCACAAAGTGGAGATTGGTCAACGTAACGTCGCCCTCATGGCATTGTCCTATCACAAGGACTTTATGCAAATCATCGACCATGACAGGTTCTACCCCTCGGGAGAAGCAGATATCGACGTTCTGGACGAATCGTTCAAGGAGACGCTTCGATTGAGGGAACAAGTCGTGGAATGTTTACGCAATCGTCCTTGCTCCCGAGAGGTATTGGCCGTAATGTTGCGCTTCTGCTTCAAGGATTACTTCCGAGTATCACTGCCAGTGCTCACTGTTGTTTTGTACAACCTACCGGAGAAGGATCTGGTCGAGCCTCTGAAAATCCTGCAAGATAGATCGGTGTCCGTTCGCAAACGGGCATTGTTTTTCGGCACCACCCTTGGAACCGCACAAATGCATTGTGAGTTCTTGAGGTACGCCGGGGAGAACGAGAAGAACAAATCCCTCCAGAAGTTTGTCTTCAATCGCACGTTTAAGAATTTCTGTTTCGTGGGAAGCCGCCAGGCCTGGGAGATACTCCTTGAGCACTTCAAGTTTGTCTTCGAGAAGGATCACGAGACGCACGCAATGGTGTTCCAGTTTAGTTTGATTCCACGCGTCTATTTGTCTCTCTACATTGAAAAAGTTTGGCAATTCATTGGAAAGCGATGGGAGAATCAGCACAATAAAGTGATCAACGCTATAAACACCGATGTCATGGCCCTTCTTTCCGACGAACTTTGTGATGATATCATTCACTTTAGTCTGACGCATTCGAAGGAGCGCCTGGTTAGTTCCGATGTGGACTTCATCTACTTGTACTTACTATCAAGCGGTGATAAAATCGATCACAGATTTGATCTCGTCGCCGGTAATGCCAGAATCGTCGCCGATGAAAACTCGCAGCTAGATTTCAAGGAGTTCAACCGTAAGTCCCGCAATATCAGTTTTCTCTACACTGATCTTTGCCGTCGACTGGTCTCCAAGGATGACGAAGAGGAGATCACGCATCTTGCGGAGAAGAAGATGCTGGTTAATAAATTAGCTCAGGCGTTCCCTAATATACCGCTGCCGTACAATCATTTGGATTATCAGCTGCAAATTGAAGTGTGCAGGTGTTTCTTGGACGATGCGAACAAAATGCCAGAGCTCTTCATTAAATTACAAAGGGACGTTATGGAAAAACACGGTGACGTAATGGTGGCGGAATATTTCAACGAGTTTGCCGTCTCTCAGTGCGATTTACTTTATAGCGACGAGGAACACAAGTTGATGTTTGCGCAGAAGTTGCTCGAACTGGATAATTCCGCCGCCGTCAAGTTGCTTGCAATTAAATTGATGCCCTCTGAATATCCGTGCAGCGATGCTTGCGCTTTGCAGTTCAGGAATTTACTTGCAAAGATTGAGGCTGATTCTGCACCTGTTGTCTCGATGTTCGTGAATCGTTACCTGAAGAATTTACATTTTTAAATATTTTGCTGTGCAACTTGAGTATTACATTATATCTGTTGAGAATGAGATTGCTTATATAGTATTAATGTTGTTACTATAACTATGAATGTTAATAAATATATTTCGTTATCTGACCAGAGAGTTGCAGTCTTAGATTTTACTGGGCCTACATTTGTGTCTTTGGGATTCACTAATATTTTGATAACCAGGAGCAACAACAAAATATATTTAGATATCTCCTCGAACTCTTCAAAACGTATGTTTTTTTTACACATATTACAAGCATAAATATAAATGGACAGTCTTTAAAATATGTACTAGAAATGATTCTATAATTGCTTGAAAAATTGTTTTGAACACACATTGAGGCAACCCATATCTCTTTTAAGCCTATATAACAACAATTAACAAAACTCGTCCTCGCCATCCTCACCATAGTATTCACCGGAATCAAACCCAACTTCTTCGTAATCTTTCTCTAATGCGGCCAAATCTTCGCGAGCTTCTGAAAACTCTCCTTCTTCCATGCCTTCTCCAACGTACCAATGGACGAACGCCCTTTTCGAGTACATCAAATCGAACTTGCGATTCAATCTGCCCCAGGCTTCGGCAATTGCCGTGGTGTTGGAAAGCATGCAACACGCGCGTTGGACTTTCGCAAGATCTCCTCCCGGGACCACCGTCGGAGGTTGGTAATTGATGCCCACCTTGAAGCCGGTGGGACACCAGTCGACGAATTGTATGGTGCGGTTGTTTTTGATAGCGGAAATCGCTGCGTTCACGTCTTTGGGGACGACATCTCCTCGGTATAACAAACAGCACGCCATGTATTTGCCGTGCCGAGGATCGCATTTCACCATCTGGCTGGCGGGATCGAAGCAGGCGTTGGTGAGCTCGTTGATCGAATGCTGTTCGTGGAAGGACTTCTCTACTGAAATCACCGGAGAGTAGGTGACTAACGGGAAATGAATTCGAGGATACGGGACGAGATTCGTTTGGAACTCGTTCAAATCGACGTTCAGGGCGCCATCGAACCGCAAGGACGCGGTGATCGAGGACACCACTTGGCTGATGAGACGATTCAGGTTGCTGTACATCGGCCGTTCAATGCCCAGATTGCGACGGCACAACTCGTAGATTGCTTCGTTGTCCATCATGAACGCGCAGTCCGAATGCTGCAGCGTCGTGTGCGTCGTAAGGATGGAATTGTATGGTTCCACAACGGCGGTGGCGACTTGCGGAGCTGGGTAGATGGCAAATTCTAGTTTCGCCTTTTTGCCATAATCCACAGACAAGCGTTCCATCAGAAGCGAGGTAAAACCAGAACCGGTGCCACCGCCGAATGAATGAAATATTAAAAATCCTTGAAGGCCGGAGCATTGATCTGAAAGCTTGCGGATGCGCTCCAGAACGTGATCGATGATCTCCTTTCCGACGGTGTAGTGACCGCGCGCGTAGTTATTAGCAGCGTCTTCCTTTCCCGTGATCATCTGATCGGGGTGGAACAGTTGGCGATAGTTGCCCGTACGCACCTCGTCAACGACGGATGGTTCCAAATCGACGAAAATCGTACGAGGGACATACTTTCCACTACCAGTATGGTTGAAGAATGTGCTGAAGGAATCATCTGTGCCGCCGGCGGACTGGGTTAGGAGGCCATCCGGTTGAATTCCATGCTCCAAGCAATATAGTTCCCACGCCGCGTTGCCCATCTGGACTCCCGCTTGGCCCACGTGGATAGAGATGCATTCCCTCTATTGTTTTAGTGAACAATAACACGCGTTAAATCCAATAATATGGAGAAGTTAGATTTGGAGAAACTTACCATGGTGAATAAAAATAAATTAAGGTGCGTTCAGTTAAAATGTACGTTATTTTCGCGGATGCAAAACGTGGACGACAAGCGTGATTGAAATGTGGCTAGAATGTGACCGGAGTTTTTGATACTTCAGATAAAAGGTGGTATTGATAATATTTCCTGCGTGCGTGCGCAGATTTTGCACGATTGCAAAATGTTGCGACCAACTTTTCAAAACTTGTTTTGTAGAATCAACGAGGTTTCTCTTGTCAGAACCATTCTTAACATTTCATTTAATGCTAAATTTACTAAATTTTAAAATCATAATATAAACGATAAACGATAGCAAAGAATGCCCGTTTCAAGGAATCCGACGCTCCAATTTATTACACGCATGCGGAAATCAATATCTTTCTCCGATATCTTTTAGTACTTCCGACTATACCCTATCGAGTTCATTTGCCATCATGCCGTTGTTGCGATAAGTTACTAAATCGTTTGTTATCAAAATCG
Source organism: Ecitodaemon sp. MM-2014 (assembly GCA_030557295.1). Taxonomy (NCBI): domain Eukaryota; kingdom Metazoa; phylum Arthropoda; class Insecta; order Coleoptera; family Staphylinidae; genus Ecitodaemon; species Ecitodaemon sp. MM-2014. The sequence goes on along the minus strand of JARRAA010024145.1, from coordinate 95 downwards.
TGTGTCAATTTGAAATTTGCGACGGCGTCAAGACGTTTTTTTATTCCCAATTTCGGGACGCTTTACACTGAAAGTAATATTTACATATTATTTTA
>JARRAA010024093.1:1877111-1923485 GCA_030557295.1 Ecitodaemon sp. MM-2014 | reverse complement strand
AGAATCTCTCGCCGCAATGAAGTCGGAAAGTTGGCGAGGCGTGGTGACAGATAGTTTGTTATTCTTTTCGGCGGCGGCGAAACTTTTTTCCGGCCGCGCCGACCGCGCGCGCGGACCCTTCTTCTATATTAACTTTTAGTTCGGCGGGCGGCGTCGCGTCACGCCGCGGCTCAATCTGTCGTTATGTCGTTATAAAGTTTTTTAATTAGACCGGCCGCAGTTTTGCGCTCGGATTAATAAAAATTCAAATTATTACGAATTAATTCGGCGAAACAAGTATTTGAAAGTGAGATTAGATTCGCGCGCGGCGAACTAGCGCGAAGTTTTTCGAACGAAATTACGTGCTTGCGCGTCAGGATGATGTAAATATATTAATTTCTCGGATCATTTTGGCACTCCCCGAAACACGCCGGCGCCGCGCCGCCGCCGAAAGCTCACGCGACAGAATTGCCGCTTCCTTCCCGGACTCCTCGCTAAGGACGCGGCGAGCCAATCCCCTAAGCGCGTCACTTTGCCTCGACGTCGCATCCTTTCTGTCTTCGCCCGGCTTTTTATTCGACGTGCCGCGCTTCCGGCGCAAATTTATATCCGTTACAAATCGGAATAAAAATAAACACTTCGAAGCTCCCGCCGAAGGATAAAGCCGCCGTCCCGTTTTGCACAACTTCGCCTTCGGACGCCCTGAATGCCTCAAACACAACTTATTGCTGTGCGCAGTAATCGTCAACACAATGGTCGCGCGAAATCGGGGCCTTGACAATGAGGACAATGACATTATCCTGCGGGTCGGGGCGGTTAGTGATGAAACACTTCACTCTTTGCATTCGGCCGCGGCCGAAGGACAAACGAACAAGAAGCGGATTAACTCGACAAATATAATTATGAGCGTTGCGTAAGAAAGGATTTACACTCGGGCCGGGCCGGGCGCAGGACGCGGAACAAAAGACGGACTGTTTGCATTGAGTGGCCCCCCTCCGGACAGCGGGCATGCGAATTGAACGCGAAGAAATTCGCCAGCCATCGCCGCCGCGTGCAGCCGCCCGGACGCGCTCGGCGGGGCATGGCGGGCGCGGGCGATGCGGGTTCAAAGGCCGAAACTTTGCGCAGGACGCGCGACGGTGCAGTGTAAAAACACAATAGGGCCGGCGCCATACAAAGGATTTAATTGCAGCAAATCTCGAATTGCAAACGTAACCGGAAAAACCGAAGCCGGCGACCTCAAAAATCGGCGGTTTCACCTGCTCGAATCCTGCGCCTTTATTCGAAGCAGCTCCTTTTAGAGCCAAGACAATGTGCGGAAATTTGATGGTTACGACAATGCGGGAGAGCGGGCGAACGGAGGAATAAAAGGCGGGACTTAAAATCGATGCGCGCAATATTTTTATGCCTCGAGCGGTCGATGGGGCAGGGCCGACGTTTACATATGCGCAAATAAATTCAAATTCGTCTTAACCGAGACGAAGACGAACCGCCGGCGAGGTGGCGGAGGCGCGCGCCCTGAATTATGATTATTGCCATCCTTCGCGCGCGCGCGCATTTATGCGAAATTTCCTTATTACGAACGGGCCGTCGTAAAAGCGCGGCGTTTTACTGTTTTCCCTTCGTATTTTTATTTTTTATTTGCCGCGCTATTTACTTCGGCGTTGCCGCGTTTTATTCGCCCCCCCGTTTGCCTGGAAATTTATTTCGAGCCCCCACGTATTCCGAAAAACGTAAATATTGCCGCCGAACGTTGCAATCGCGCGCGCGCGCTAATTGCATAATCTGTTCCGCGACGCTGTTAATTAGAAACTTTGCGGCCACAGTGGCGCATCTAATAACACAACTCGTCGGCGAACAGCTCGCGGCAAGTCGGCGGCGCAAGTTCCGCACCCGAAAACTACTTCTTGCACCACCAAGACACCAAGTCGGGGTTGCGCGTCGAGCGTTCCGCACTTCTTCTGCGCGCAATCGAGCGACAATATTCAACTATTGTCGAATCTCCCGAAAGCGGGACACGTGTTTATCGCTAAAGATGTTATAATATTGTCGGAGAACAGATACTTTATTGTTGTCCCGAAGTTGCAGGACAATGCCGACGCTCGGGCTTAACTTCGCGCGCGCCAAGTTTCAACTTTGGCGACGTGTTCATTAATTCATGATCCTTGTTGCGACCGGTTTTTCTTTCGCGCGCAGTCTTGTTTATCTCGAACGCGCAGCGATTGTTGCCGTAAGGCGGGAATTTCGGGACAAAAGTTATCGGGCGAGCGTTATCAACTTGCAGAAGTGCAAGGACGAGCATTTTGGCGCGAAACCTGCGGGTGAAGATAATGCCGAGAAGTCTTGCCACTCCCCCAACAAAATAAAACAAAAATGACAACTGTACAGAGTACTACAAAATATTTTTTTTTAGCGATAACAAAATAGTTTCACATCTAATTTAAGGAACACTTCTTGAGAATTTTCTTTGCCATTTCTCCTTTCACGATTTTATCTGAAACACTCCGTATAATAAATTGTGTTGTGGAATGAACGCAAGCTGCCTAGCTACACAAATTAACTTAATTTCACGCTGGAAGGTAAATAATCTTCAGCACCTGAATACCGCCGCCTGCGTCGTCCTTATTTTCACCCTTTCTCCGGAGAGTCGAAGCAGGACAAAGACTTAACACTACGCCCGAAGACCGAGGACTAAAGAGCAAGGAGCAAAGACGACTCGAGGTGCAAAGACGTTGGATGTTCGCGCTCCCGGCGCATTTGTTCTTGTTCCCTGCTCTTCGGCCGTTCGTCTTTCGCCCTTTGCCATTTTCCATCGCTACTTATCGTCTTACGGTCTTAAAATAAAAGATTTTGCGGGTAAAATGATTCCGACACTCTTATGATTAGAACCTCGGACGCGAACAAACTTCCTGCGCTCCTCGCCCGCCCTCGCCCTTCAGTCTCTTCTCGTTATCCTGAATTTGCGTCGGGACTTCTAAACGTATCGCATAATGACGGTAAGTTTTTAACAAAGTCGTTAACCTGTTACGCGTGCGCATTGCGCACTTATTGGGGTGCTCACGGCGCTCGTCGCTTCTCTCGCGGCGCTGCAAAGCGCCCTTCGGTCTGTTAGTTTATTGTTTACGTAATTTTTGTTCGCAGCGTTGTTGCAGCGAGTTTACAAAGGTCGGTTTACTTCGCGCCGGCATCGGCAAGGAGTAAAACTTGAGTGCATTAATATGCAACTAGTTTATGAAGCGCTTCCCACTTCCCGGCGCGCCGCGGCGAAATTTTCCATTTTCCACCTTCCACTCGCCAGACGATGCGCGGCGCGCGGTGCGCCGCGGCGGCGAGTGCACGTAATAGGTGTAATAGGAGTAATAGGAGCAGCGCGATGGAGCACGACGGGCACACGCGTTACTTTTCATTACATAAATCTATCAAGCGCGGAGCGGAACGTGCCGGCGGGGGCGGCGGCGCCGGGAAGGGCGACTTATTAGTAATTAGCGCGCGGCACGCGATAACCGGGAAGCGGGCCCCGGTTGTTTTTCTTTTTTCGCGTCGCGCACGCGCCTTGCCACAGTGCCGATATTGCCGTGCCCATCTCCGGAGCGCGTCGACGCCAAAAATATATATTTAATATTTGGATTTATGAATTTTAAACCATAGGGGTGGTTTCTTTGTGCCGTTCGGCGCACGTGCTCGAAGCGCCGGAATTCAATATGTTCGTTATTCGCGCGGCGGCGGCGAAGGTAAAAAGCGGCGCTTCATTTTTCCATCGAGCGCACACTTTGCGCCGGATGCGTTTTTGCGGGGCGGCCGAGCGGCGCGTCTCTTATCCTCGCACAATATTTCGATACACGGCGTCGCGGCGCGACGCGGCGAAAGGGTTTCGCGATCGCAAGATATCCGTTTAATATACGAAGTGTCTCTCTTCGTCGCTCGTTCGAGCGACCGGCTTTTTGCGCAAGACGAAATTCGTCCTGACTGGCGGCGCTCGGAGGAAAACAATTGTAAGTCCCAAAACGACAACATCCGCGCGAAAAACTGACTGCTCGCCGGGCTGCCGAGAAGAGGAATACATTTATTATAAAGTTTAAAAAAATAAATTAGTGTGCTTCGGAGCTTTCCCAAAGCTGAAAGCTCAAATGTAAACGGGCGTTTACGATGAAATGCTTGTTGTAGGTGCCGGCGCTGCGGACGGAATGTCTCGGAGTCCGGAGCTCCTGCGCTCCTGGGAAGCTATAAATGCAACTAGGTTCGCTTTGTTCCAGGCATGCACGAGCCTCCGATGGCGCGAATATTGCGCCATTTCGCCGGGAATCGCGATCGCGGCGGACGCGTAACCGAACTCAATTTGCATCGACGTCCAATATAACTTCGGGCCGCCGTCATTCTCGCACTTTTAAGGCGATGTGCTAACGTTACAACAAACAAACGCCGATCGCCTTGATTGGCCCGAACGAACGTTCGCGCGGAGAGGCAGATTGCGATCGTAAACCGGGCCGAAAATCGGAATCGCTGTTAATTACCAGCCACGGGCGACCCCACTCAACATTATGCAATACCATACACTATCTACGCTCAAATACCCAATACGGCATGCGTTTTTGCTCGCCATTAGCAAATTGCGGCAATTAAACGCCGCGTGCATGCGCCATCATCTTGTGCGCGCCAAACAAACAACTAATTAAGAGTGGTGCTTTCATTTCGCCGCGCGGCGAGGCAGGAAAAAATATGTTCATAGCCTGTCCGACAGAATTATTCTTTCGCACTTAATTTTTGCATTATTTGCAGCTTAAGTTGTGTCTCGTTGTTCAACACGTTGCGCCCGGGGGCGCGCGCATGTTCCGCGTGTTTTATGCGTGCGAAACTCGACGCCAACACCACATGGGAAATTAGGTTCATTTTTATAACGCCGCGCATAGTTTATTATATTATTCAATGTTTTCCGGCCGGCGCGCAAAAAAGCGCGGGAACAAAAGGAGGCGCCATTTAAACTTTAATTTCCAGCGCGCGCGCGTCGCCCCCCGCCAAGCGCAATTAGAACGCTCGTCCGTCGGCTCGGGATGATTAAATTTTAATAAATTCATTCGCGGCTAAATAATTCGCGCGTTCTCGCGCGCAGATTACCGACGCTGGTAACTGGAAATATTTAATTTAGCGAAGGCGCCGGGCGCGCGCGCGCGCAAAAATTGGAAAAGATTTCGTTTTATTCCGACGCGCCTCGAGCGCGCGCCCTCTTTTTCTTCTCGCCGCGCAAAGAGGATATTGCGAAAGAATCGAAAGTAAACCTGGGCGAAAGGGCGACGGCGGCGAGTTTGTAATTTCTACTTTCTATACGGCGAGCGCGCGCCGCGTTCTCGACTAATGACGGAACTGGCAGTTTGGTGGCCCCCGATGGTTCCCCGAGGTGTTATCCGGCCCGAACCGAACCGAACGCGGCGCCGCGCGGGGGCGGAGAAAACCCACATCTTTCTCGAGCATAAAAACTAAGAGTTGTACGTCTGCGACTCTTCCGACGGAATAAAAGACCGAAAAAAGAAGAAAACGTTGTAAAGCATTTCGCATTGATGCGCTGTTTTTTCCATCGCAAATATTTTGGGAAACAATTCGCGAACACTTTGCGCACGGGCGAGTTATGCCTATTAGTTTTTCTAGTCGTGGCCACATTTGCCGCGCGCCCGTTTCCGTTTTCATTTCGAGCGCAGGAGAGACCGCCGCAGACGACCGCGATCTACAAATTTCCCGCACTTCCCGCTCTCCTAAAAATAGGAAAAATTTTCGAACAAGTTTCGCGCGCGCTTTGTTTAGATACGTTGGCGGCGGTCGCGCCCGTTTTATTTCGACCGGCGCGCCGCCGCTCCTTGTTTATCTTGAATCCTAGGCGGCGTCCGCAAGAAGCAATTGCGCGTCGATGCAGGCGAGCGCGAAAATAAAGTAAGCACGACCGGCGCATACATTAGCCCACTCCATTTCCGCGCGAGATAACAAGCTGAAAAACGAAACACGCGAAATTTGTTTTAATAATATTTGAATAAAATAAAACGCGAATAGAACGTAAAAGTCGACGCACATTCGCGCGTGTGTTTCCTTTTTTTCTGGGACAACAGGTGCGGGAACATTTCGTTCGGTTAACAACAATTTTATTTCACGTCTTCGTCCGGTTTTCATGGCGGGCATTGCGAACAGGAGGCAATTTTGCGCGATAGTTCGCCGCTGCGAAAGTGGACCGATAACGACGCGCCGAGTTTACGGCGAGCGCGCGCGCGCACAATAAACTAAAACGCGATGCTTTTAACTTAATTAATTAATAAGTGGCCGGACGTGCCCGGCGCGTTCGCTCACGCCCGCTTCGCTCTTCCCGCGATGTCCTTTTTCGAATTCGCGCGCGCCGCGCAAATATAAATACGCCTATTGACGCGAGGGCGCAAATGGCGGACCCGTGGGCGAGCCGCCGATCGCGCGATGCTAATTTAATAAAGCAAATTGCGTCCGGAGTTGCCGAGTCCGTCCTGCAACAGCGACCCGCGACCGAAGGGCGCGCGCGCCACGCAGCGCCGATATTAAGAGGGGACTAATTGGTCGGGAGCCGGAATTCTGACCAGAAATGAAATGGAAAAATTCACCGCAGGAAAACCTCGTAAAGATAATTGCTAATGTTCGCAGTTAATAGTTAATCAGCCGTGCCTTTTCTGGCGCGCTTTATGCCCCGCCGGGAAACATCGCAACATCGAAATAAATTATTTACGCCGCCGTTCCGGAGAGTTCCGGGTAGTTTTGGAATTTCGCGCGTCCAGTTCGCAAACGTATGACGTTACGCGCGCATCCCAACGGCGGGCGCGATGCGAATGCGCGCTAATGTCCGCCGCCCCTCCGCCGCGACGACTAAACAATCGGAATATTTGGCAACGTTTCGCGCAATGAATAAATCCAGCGACACCAATTTGCGGCCGCCATTCGCACTTACATAACCTCGCTTCCGGGCCGTTGCGCGCCGCCATTTAATAGTTTCAATTTGTAATAAATCGCTGTTTGTTCGGCGCGCTCGGCGCTTTACTTAACACGTTCCCGATGACTTTGTAATAATCCCGGCGCGGAAATTTGATTGACTCGCGGCTCGCTCGCTTTTTACGGCGAAATTGCAGCGCGGCAAGAAATAAATTCGACTTTAACTGCGCTCCCTGCCCCGAGCGTAACTATCGGTTGCAACGCTTATCATGCGTTTGATGAGGGCAAAAAGGGTGGAAAGCGCGGCGGCGCAATTCGAAAATTGCGGCCTAACAAGCGCGCAAAGTTGCCGGTTCATGTTTAACTTGAAATTTTAGATCGCAAAGTTTTTCGTCGTTCTCATTTCGTCCTCCCCCACCCTTCCGTTTTTACTCGTGCAGTCCGAACGCACTGTACGTCGCATTCTGTTTGCTTTGTTTCGTCTTAAAGTAAGAGCCGTGCGGTGGTAATTTAATGTACTTATATGGTTATTACTTTCTTGATTTACGTTACCCTCATGGTCACTTCGACCTCCTGCGAGGAGCCGCGCGCCGACCTCGCAGCAACCTGCCCTCAATCTGCTCGCCGCTCGGCCAGACGGCACATAACGCAAAACGTATTTTCCTGCTTTCCCCAAGCGTCCCTTTTCGTCTCCGCGCGCGGCGGCGGCGATCTTCGGGCGTCGCGCGTCCCGAAAGTTCGGCGAGCTTTCGACACTTCCACACACACACGCGCGCGCGCGCGGCGGGGGCGGCCGCCGTAAAAATAACATTTCGTCGCGCACGCGGCTCGTCCTTTTACGCCGGGGCATAACGAGGATACGGCGAAAATTTCCTATTTATTCTTTCCGTACGCTCTCCGCGTGCGGCGGAAAGAAGCAAAAGAGTAAACGCCGTAGTAAAATCGCACTTTTCACGACGACCCGCCGCCTCGCCGACTATCGCGAAATTTTACGCGAAAATTATGAAAATTCAGATTGGGCGAATTAAAATTTTCAGCCCTCCGCGCGGACGAGATTCAATTCCAAATGGCATAAATCAAACGCTCGGCGCGCGCGGCGGAACGCGCGGAACAAGGAAAACTCCGAGGTGAATGAATGCAAAATGCTTCTGACGTGTCGTAAGTCATGTGCGGCGGCGCTCCGAGTGCTTAATCCTAGAATATAATAATGCGCAATTCGCGAGGCGTTGCCGCCTCTTTCGGCGCCTCCGGCGCGCGCGCCGAATGGACGAAAGGAATTTCCTTTTATCCGCCGCCGGGGTTGCGACCAAAGAAGGACTTATGATTAAAACGTACTAAAAACTATTTCATTAAAGCTGACGTTGATTCCAGCATTTTCTTTTCGCATCGCCCGGCGCCTCCGCGTAATATAATCGCGTGTGAAATTTTCATTCTGCCATTTGGCCGTTGTTAGCGCTGATGTTGGGGTGTGTTTCAGAGGGATAACGAGTCATTAAATCACCATTCATCGCAGGACGTAATGATCGCCGATTGTGGCATGTTAATGCCGCGCTCGGCGGATTTTTTTTTGCGTCGTTTTGTCGCGCGTCCGGGGTTTTTCTCCCCGCCCGACGACACATTAAGTGCACGTCGACCGCATCGCTAAAAGCACAGACCGCACACGCGCGATCGAATCGCATTATGCACCACTCGGGGCCGCGAATGCACTTCGGTAATTATATTCCGCTTAATTAGAATTACGTCCGAGTGCGCGACCTCTACGCATCGGGGCCCCCCGAGCCGAGCGCGCGCGAAAGCCTCGAAACGGGTTCGGACGACCCCACTCTCGGCCGAACGGCAAAGGCCTCGATTCGCATTCGCATTCGGAGGGTTAAGAGCCGGCGAAATTGCGGTAATCAAATCGTTGCGTTGGTTTTTACTTTTTTTCGCGCGTGTTCGCTCGCTCTTCCGCCCAGCGACACATTTTAATTCAATAGCTTTGCCCGACCGGCGTTCGGCCGGACGCCCCGGGGAGTCCTTATAATCCGGACGATGTCGCAGGTGCCCATTTCTCTTGATTCCGCTTGATTCTTCGCGCTCCCTGGATCCGGGCTCAAGCTGCGGCGCGCGCGCGCGCCTTTCTTCGGCATTCTTATCGGCGGCGTTAAATCGCGCGAGGCGTCGGCCGACGCGATTCAATAAATACACGTTATAGACGTCCTCCTATTCCACCGGTGGTTTCAACAAATATAGTTCTCGGCCCGCCGCGCCGGGTCTATCGGGGGCGAATTGATGAGCGTAAATCACCGGTTAGTGCGGCGTCCCGACCGGCCCCGCAACGTCATTACATTACAAATGACGGCCATCCGTCTGCGTTCGTCTTGGCGCAACAAATTGTGCCGATATCCTCCGCGATCGCGGCCTACGGCGCTCCGCTCAAGTCCGATGCTAAATCCCCCCGGAGGTCCTCGCATTTATGTGCGTCTCGATTCCGATTCGGCTAATTCGCCGCCTGAATTTTCATGGAGTTAGCGCGACGACAAATTGCTTCCGAGCGCGAGCGTGTATTCCTTTGCGCAAGGATTTTTCGTCCTTTCACCGGGGCGGTCCGTGGGTGGGAGCATCCTTCGCGACATTGTCTCATTCGCGTCTCGAGTCTCGGCGGCGAGTAAATAGAGAAAACCAAATCCGGCGTCGTGTAGTTTATCTGGAGGGTTGCACCTTTCGCCCTCTCTCGTCCTTTCCGCAGGACCGCGCAGACACAAGGCCGCGCGGCGAAGCTATCGGCCGACTAAGACTCGCCAGGTGAGCGCGGCATTTCGGCGTAATCCTAGATTTTCGTGCGCGGGCGAAGGGCGAACAGGACGATAACATGTCGACAGCGATTAGACACATCAATTAGCGGCGAGCGCTCATTTATCTCTCGATATTATCGACCAGGCGGCGCTCCAACTTCGTCGGCGTATACACCGAAATAAAAATCGAATCACTTTGAAGGAACGTCTAGCGATAAATAATGATTTTCAATGCGCGCGGATATTTTATACGGGAAAGCATTACGTGGAGGCGCCGGGCAAAAAAAAAACAATATAATAATAGATCTAATAAAACGTTGAAGGCCATAGAAGATTAATGTGTTACTCGAACCGTCCTGAGACGTGTCATCGTGGATTCTCTTAGTTTTCTTTAACTTTTTCCCCCGTTTTTGCGGGTTCAAGGGTCGGGCGATCGTCCGGCGTCTCGTGACGAAGAAAAAAAAAAGAAGCAACAAACAAAATGTCGGAATAGACTTTGGGTGCAATTGTTGTGCGGGCTTCCTGCAGGCGAATAAAGATGATAAAGTGCTTACATAAACTTGTCGCATCCTGCGAACCTGACGATTACTTTTCATTATTCGAAGTCACAAAGGACACATGTGACCGAACGCGTTTGGCCGCCCGCAAATCCAATTATCCTTTGTTTTCGTTGTCGCGCTGTTATTTTTATTTCGCCATTTTTTTTCTATTTTTATTAAATCAAGACTGCGATGATAAATAGCGCGTCGACGAATCAAAAATTGAATTCCGTGCAATAGCACCAAGTTTGTAATAAAATTTCCATAACAATGCGCGGCGGGCGGCGGCGGCGGAGAGGGCTTCAAGGTTTGGGGTTCGTCCGAAATCCGGAATGTAACTGACACGCCTGGCAGGCACTTCATGAATGAATGTGTCTCGTAAATATGAAGCGGTTGACTTTTCCGACAGTCGCGGCGCGGCCGCCGGACGAGGACGCGGACGACGCGCCGCCGACGAAAAACATTTTTTAATTAATCGCTTTATCAACGTCCGCGCAGCACGCGCCCGCCGCGCATCTGACATTCGATATTTTTCTTCGCCGGCGCGGCGTTTATGCGAGGCGCTTTTATTTCGACGCTCCGACGATATCAATATCGATGTACATACATCACGCGCTCGCGCGTCGCTTTTTTGTTCGTTTGCGGTCACTCGCATGATGTGTTTTAATCCGTTTTTCTGACGCGCGCAACAAACAAGGGACAAGCTGATTGGACGCGTGTGCAGAGGGGTGAAATTTGATTTTTCATTTGAGATGCGCGCAAATAAACCTTTTTCATCGCGCGATTTGTCCCAATATCGCGGACGTCGCGTGACAGCCGAAACAAGCCGCACTCGTCGTTCGGAATTCTTTTTTTTTCTGCGGTTTTACGTGCGGGCACTTCAAACGCGCGCGCCTACAATTCGGCGAGGTGCGGATCCGGCTAATTTAACTTTCGGCAACAAAGCGATGCGTTTCGAAAAGGAGAGGCGCAAGATTAATTTATCATGCGTTCGCTCGCGGGGACGGTTGCCTCGGAGAGTAATTAAAATGAAATTTTGCGTTAAATAGCCGCGCGTGCTGGCGCGCGACGAGCGAAGGACACCGGAGACAGCCGAAAGCCCGGCGCCTCCGCGCGCTCGCCGCGCGCGAATAATTTGTCAGATTAATGAAAAATTAAATTCATGACTTTTCGCGTGTTTGGATTCCCTCCGCGCTCTTGCATTAATCATAATCACGTAAACACTCGCTTCAACGGGATTATTTCACGCAACTCTTAACTTTACGGTTTTCGGCAAATTTTGCGAAACTCACCTGGTGCGATTAGAAGAATTTGCAGGACGATCCAAGCGAGTCCTCCGTACCACAGCATTGTCGTCGGCTGGAAAACCTCTTCTTTGCCGTTCACGGTTTAATTTTTACTCCTGAAACCAACGAATTCGCGTTGAACTGATTTGCAGATGGTGCATTTGACAATTCGCAATTAGCGCCCGATGAACAATCGGATCTAAATCATGTCGATAACAATAATGTCGCCCTTCAGGACGACGCACTTGCACGCACGGCTCGCGCTCATTGCGCATTATCTATTCACGGGGCGGCGGATAAACAGGATGAGCGGCCGACACACTCGCGGGCGGCTATAATGAACAGGAAGAATGCGTAAATTACATTAGTTAATTCCCGCCGATCTCGTTCGGTCGCCGCAAGGGTGCGTGCGGCGCGAAATAAACGGCGAAACCGTCGAATCGCGGCGAATGAATTTTTCTATCGAGGCGCGCGTAAAAATTAATTGAATTCGCATTCATTGCGCGTGTAAAATTTAACGCGGACTTAAGGAAGGTGAAATTTGAACGGATGGGAATCGATAAAGGTTAATTATTCATGAATTCCCACTCAATTTTTGTATTGCGAGCGTCGGAAGCTAACGAAAATTGATTCCAATTAAGGCGAACGTTCAGATTTTTTCCCGCTCGCGCGTTCCTCGTCATTATTCTTTAAGACGAAATAAAATTGACTTTTTAATTAATTAATTTTTTTTTCGCACGGCGCGTTTTATGTGGGACAAAACGCGCGCGCGGCGAGGAACGAATGCGTTTCGGTTGATGGACAACAAACGAAGCAAATATGTCGATATCGATAAAAGGCAAAAAGGAGCACGGTCGCATTGTGCTCGTAGTTTATGGCGGCGGGGCTCGTTTGACGTCGACACACAGAACGTCGGCAAATTAGCTCGACATCGAGCACGCGAAAAAAGCGCGCCGTAAAGTTGGCGATTTTAATTTCACAAATGGAGCGTCAAAGCGACACGAACATAAATACGAAACTACGCTGCAGGACTATCTGCCGCACACACAGAGGAACTGCGCGCGCGCATAAAAGCGAGGAAGAGAATTACGAAAAGTGCGCCGATGTCATGCGAAAAAGTGACGCGCAAAAATCGCAACAGAAATGAGGCAAGCGCGCGCAAAAATCGCGATTCGTCGCTCGCGGAAAAACGGCCGGCGACTCCAGCGAAAGTGCGTTAAAATATTTCAGCCGGTGGCGGCACCGCCGTGGCGTATCGGCAAATTGCGCGCGCAAAAAGCAAATTGCACACTGCGACGACGACGTTTATTGCCGACGTTATGTTTATTTCTTCGCTCGCCCGCGCAGTTAATTTTTACTATTTACATCTTTTAATGTGTCGCATGAGCACAACGAATTTCTAATTAGCTGCGGGCGCATTATGTTCGCGGCAAAATGGAAAAGTGGGAGAATCCCCGCGTGTTTATTGTCATTTCGCGATGTTTTCGAAAGTTTTATACTAAAAAGCCATAATTCGGGCGTTTTGCGCCAATTAAAGCGAAAATATCCGCCAGTCATGCACCCGGTCGGCGGGCGGGCGCGTCCGCCGATTAATTTCACGTGCAACTTTAATAGATAATTCGCGTGATGAATAAATCGCCGTCGATCGATCATCAAATAAACCCGGCGCATGCGATCGCGCCGCCGTTTGCATAATCGGCATTAGCGAGTCGAAAGCATTGATTGTTTCGTATTTACCTTTTGCTTTAAACGTATGAAAAACGCGATGGATCATAGTTGTTTAGGATGCGTGCGCTGCATGCGACGGCACGTTGCGTTCCTCGCGAATCGCTCGTTCGGCCCGCTCGGCGGCGGCGGCGGCGGCGCGCGCGAAATTTTTTATCGATGCGAGTTCATTCCGATTTCACGTGTGATTAAACAATTTCACAGCGACGCTGGCCCGGCGCGAGACTTGCGCGACGCGTGCGGCTCGCGGCGGCGACGGCGGCGGCGGACGCTCGACGTGATCGCAGCGGCGGTCGGAGCACCATGTGGACGCGACGAGCGCGCGCCGCGCGCGTATATGCGCTTCCCACCGCCGGCGCGCGGAGTGGGGGCGGCGCGATAACTACTAGTTTGTTTAATCGGAATTTTTCGCAATGCGTTTCGCCGCTTTCGCAATCGTTAACAAACCGCGATTGTTTCAATTGGCTTTTGCGCGGTTTACGTTTGGGAAAAATCGAAATTGCTTTCCCGGAAAATCATTCGAGGACGTCACTCGCCTTATGTGTCTTCGAGCTAATAACATCGTCTTAAGACGTTTTTCTCGCGCCCGACGGCGCGGCAAAAATAGCTGTGGAAAAACGCAAGTGTTTATCGCGGCCGATGGCAGAGGCGCCGGGCCGCCGCATAAAGAATTCATATGAAGTGTGTTTACACGTGAGCGTTTGTCTTGCAGATTCCGGCGCGCATTCCTGGCGCTTCCCGCGATATTTTTTACGTCGGCTCGCCGCCCGCCCCGCCGCGCCGAATTTACGCCGAATCCCCGGCGAAGAACTTTATTCGCTATCGCAAATATCGAGCTACACTTTGCGCGACCGACGAAATCACTTCGTTTCCACGGCAGAAGGAAAATGTTTATTGTAAAACGCGATTTTTGCCGTGTACGCACGCTGGCGGCGGGACGCGCGCGAACGCCGGGACGCGGGCGCGCTCCGCCAGTCGGTAAATTACTGCGAGGAAATAAAAATATCCGTCCGTGACGTCGGGATTTATGCCCCGCGAAATTGCTCGCCCAAATAAAGTGTTACGCCTTTGTTATACAACGATTCTCGTATACATTTTTGCCCCGCGTCCGAGCGTCTACTTTCTTTCCGCCGGGCGCGCGCGCGCGCGTTGTTTATTTTCTTCGCCGGAGGTTCCCAGGAGTGCATTCAGTTTTCCACGCGCAGGAGCGGCCAAGAAACTCATGCTCGCTTTTAATTTCCACACGCCGCGCAGTCGAGGCGCAGAAACGTAAAAACGCCCCGACGTCGGGCGAAAACTTGAAGGACCGCGCGACGTGCGGATCGAAGGCGTCGCACGTTTCGCGTGATTTATTAGTTATGATTTAGTTATTTTCTCTCGGCTGATTGTGGATTAATGAAATAAGCATAACTTATTTCTCTGCGCCGCCATCAAGGCGCAATGTATTAGCGCTAATGTCGAAAAAGTCTGCCCGCGACGCGGAAAGCGACACCGCGCTGATTACGGCCGACACGTGAATTCATAATTTATTTATACGATTACGTAACGCGGCGAATCAGTGCGGCGCGCCGTAATTTCCTCATCCTAACTACCGGCAAATCCTCCCCGGGCGTGGGAAAAAAATCGCGCCGCGCGGAATTATTCATGCGCGCCGGCGACGCTTAAAAATGTATTTGTCGAGCCGCCGAATGATCGAACGCCGACATGAAAAATTTAACGCCGAAACAATTTCATGCGCGGACGCTAATCGGCCATCGATTAAATGATTACTGCTCGACGTAGGCGAAGCGATAAACAAATTAATTCCTATTTTCAAAGGCTCATCAATAATACGTATAAAGATTGCCCTTTTGTTTCGAGCGGCGCGCAGACGTAAATAGCGGTGGTTTGACCGCGGGAGAGAGACGTAAAAATTGTTCTGGTTTTACCGTCCCGCTACTCTGCAATTGAGCTTTTTCTGGTGTTATTGCCGCTCGCATTATTGGCCACTAGAGTAGAAACGAGGCCGGCGATTTTTAGAGGAATTACAAATTTGTTTTGGTGCCACCCCGACGCCACCCCCACCACGCTCCTCGTCGATACCATTATCAATTGTTGTGCTTTATAATAGAAGCGTCATATTGCGTCGTGCCGAGCCTGTCAAATCCTTATTACTGCTATGCAATTTGTCAATAAATACCCCGTTTGAATGGGATTGCTCATGTTTCTTGTTGTCGGCGAAACGGATTGACAATCGTAGCTATTCCGGCGTGCGGTACGTGCGGCGTCGGGCGCGCGCGCGGCAATAAGGTAGTAAGAAAATGGCTCCGGTTAGCCGGAGCTTGCGACCCCGACGCTGCCTTTTAGATATTATGCGAGATCGTAAAATGATGCAATTTCAATGTGCGCGCCGCGCGCGACGCGCAGATAAGGAAATTGAAAAGTACGAGAAAAGTACGCCCAACTTATGTCGAGCCATTTTCATGCATAAATATGTGCGGCGCGCGCGCGCGCGCGCAACGGCAATCCGCAGATTGTGCGAATCCCGAAATCTCGTTGTCTCGTTGCGAGCTCGGTCGGAAATTTCGCCCCGACACAAAAAAAAATTTGAATCCCTCGAAGATCGAAGAATAAACGAAATAAAACGCGGACAGATTCGCCGCGCGCGACGACAATGCCTCGTCGCGGAGCGTCGGCGGCCGAGCGCAAAGTTGACTCGAAAAAATCCTCTCGAGAGTTTTTCATTTCCCGCCCGCCGCCCGCCCGCGTCTTCGGCTCGGACCGCGGCGCGCCGCTCCCGCCGTAATGTATTCCGACGTCCGCGCGGGGCATTTGTTAGTGTTTGCGCGAGTCGCCGAGGTCTCGGCGCGCGCTCGGAATAAGAATCGAGAATCAGGGAGTCGAATGAGCGGCGCACAAGTTTAATGCATTATGCAGGCATCTCGAGTTGATCCACTGCGCGGTCAGCGCGCAAGTCTCGACTCTCCGAAGACGGCGCGCCGCCCCCGCGAGACGCGCGCGCGATCGAATAAAGCGTCGACGACGTCGAAACGTATGAAAAAATATTACGCGGAGGCGCCGGGCGACCGCAATACAACCGGGACCAAAAATATGATAAAATATAAGTTCGAAATCGTTCCGGTCAGGGCTGTTAATGGAATCATAGGAAAATTAAAAACTTGTCCATTTTCGACGGAGGCGGGTCGTAAAATGTTGCGAGGAGTTCCTTAATGGCGCGCCGTATATGGTGGACGTATATCTATTCGTCCTTAATGGCAAATAAAAATCCGGATAGCGTTGTTAAACTCAAAGGCGCGCCTCCGGTTACACCCAACCACTTAACGCGCGCGTTTTGATTAATAATTTACCGCGCCGTTTTTGCGGAGGCGCCGCATCGGAATTATCGCCGCGAATTCCAAATGGCGCGCGTCAGGAAGTCGTATGAATTTAAATTTTTGATTCGCCGACGCGCGATTTCGATTTCGATCATTTTCGGAAGCTCGCCCGAAATGCACGCACTTTGCATTAATTCAATAATTCAATCGGCGCGCGAACATGAATAAATGTATACGCGCGCGCGCGCAGGTAGAGCTCGTTTGACGCTGGCAAATTGTGCGCACTGTCAAACTCCAGTTGTAA
Source organism: Ecitodaemon sp. MM-2014 (assembly GCA_030557295.1). Taxonomy (NCBI): domain Eukaryota; kingdom Metazoa; phylum Arthropoda; class Insecta; order Coleoptera; family Staphylinidae; genus Ecitodaemon; species Ecitodaemon sp. MM-2014. The sequence goes on along the minus strand of JARRAA010024093.1, from coordinate 1,906,634 downwards.
TTGCGAATTTCATAATTTTCCGCTGTTTTCCGCCCTAATGCCGCGCTAATGCATTAATGCGTGCAGGCACGCACTAGAATTTTATATCGCGCGGCGAAAAACGAAACGCAAATGCGCGCTTGCGACTCGCCATTGTTTTATTTACAATCGAATCGCGTCCACTGCCAGCGCGCTTATTAACTATTAAAATTCGAATGGCCGAAAGCCGCTTCTGTTCCAGTCGATTTTCAATTTCGCAGTTTTCGATCGGAACCTATTCGCCGTTCGACTATTGTGTATTTACCTAATTCGCCTAATATCGAAAATGAAATTACAGCGGCTGCGCGCGTCACGAGCGCTGGGTGGTGGCGGCGCGCTGCCTTGCTGCACTTTGCGCTCGCTTCGCATGCCGTTAGACAATTTCGCATTCGCGCGCTCGCCACTTTTCTAAGCGATTACCGCCCTTACGGCGTGCCAAACGCTCGAACGCTCGCACGTCCCGCCGAACGGTTACTCGGAATATCATATCGAATTAATTAAAACGGCGCGCTTCCATTTGTTTCCGCGAGGGCGGCCATTTATTTATATTTCGGCGCACGGTCGGAGGTTATTGCGCGCGTCGGTTATTTAATGTAAATAAATAATTATGCAGGAGCGAAGGCGGCGCTGCAGACGTTCATAAATAGCTGGCGCGCGGCGCGGCCCGGCTCCTGCGCCGCCGGCTAAATACACCCCCGGTCTATAATTCTGCCCCGCGGCGGCGGAACGCGCGACCAGGCAAGCGCTGCAGTTTGTTTATTGTTTTGTTGCGCCGCGCGGCGACGAGCGCCGACAAACGGTCCGCAGGCCGGCGCGCCGACCCCGAGAGCACTCAGGTGAAATATCGTTCGGGGGAGGACACGCCGAGAGTCGTCCCTGATGGATGTCTCGGTCCTAGCTTACGCGCCGTGCAACTAATGCGCGCACGTATTAACACGCCCACGGTCAGGTACGCGCGGAAAGAACAGAAAACGCGCGAGCGGAAAGGGACGCGGCTCGATTAAAGAGGACCTCCGATTTGGATCTGAATTTAAGCGTTTCGAATGCTTATTGGAAGGGTCAGAGTGTGACGTGCCGGTCGGGGATCCGGGAGGGTATCACCATAGGATGATCGCGACCACCTGCCGCCGGAGGTGGTCGTAGGCGGCTGCGCATGCATTGGTTGAACAGAAGGTGCACGACACCCCGAGCGGATCAAACGCACGCTCGTTTCGATATTGACCAGGCGGCGGCGAGAGAGGATATGAGACTCTCGTCGCTTATTTCGACGACGACGGATTCTCCGAAAGACGATTTCCTTTTATTTCTTTATTTGACACTCGAGGATCGCTCGAGTTATGATTTTATGGAATTACATTGAGACGGGGGAATGAAAAGGAAAAGTTATGTTTCGCAACGCGCGAAAAATTCATTCCCGCTTACGAATTTTGTTCGCGAATATGTCGAAATTTCTAAAATGAAGAAACTCTCGGAGAAGAATGATAACAAGATAACGCGATAGAAGTCCGCGCACGTTTGAGCTCATTACGCTAATGACGCGTCCTTTGGACCGTCGCGCCTCGTCCTTAAATGATCTTTGACGATTTCGCCCCTCGGATGCCGGCAAACATTCGCCGGATCTGATACACTTTTCCGTGTTCGCGTCCGAGTTAACTTGATGGCTGTCGGCCGGCGACCGAGAGATCATTCCTGCAGATACCTGCACTGGGCCTGCCTTATCTCGACGCATCTCCTTTTCACCGTCCGGCGGTGAATAATACCGCGTGTTGTCAATAATAAAAAAAAACTTCTGCTCTGGCACCGTTCAAAACAAGATTGTTTCAATGCGCTAGACTCGACTTCACTATCAGATAATGTCACTCCGCGCCGCAGGGCACGCCGCGGGACAGAGGACATTCATCCTTTTCAAAAGGAAAAAATTAATCTTTAAATCTGCACATCTTTACAACACTCTAACATTGTCTACATTTGACACGGCACATTTGCTCTTTGAGGATAACGAAAATGAAAACAACGAGGATAATCTAAACATTCCTGATTAGACGCGGCCATGAAATGAGATTTGTTATTTTTTATTTTCATTAGCGGTCGAAACACTTCCGCGCGAATAAATTACGCGGCTCGGTCACGCTGATTAGCCTCGGTTATCCCAGAAATTATCCTTATCGTCAAATGGGTTTACGCTCCTTATTTATCAGCTTATTAGGCTTGGAAATTGTTGGCTTTTAAAAAGTTAAAACGCGGTGCTCGAGAGCTCGAAAAAAAAACGGAAAAGTCATTGGACTTAAGGGACCACGCAGCCGGGCCGAAAGGACGAAATTTGTCCGTTCCGCCAGCGGAAATCTTAAAAAGTTGCCGACGGCAATTTGCCCTTCGCTCGGCCGACGTAATATTTTTATTTGCGTCGTTTACTTTTTAATATTCGCCGTCCTGCAGCGGAGAGGGTGCGACGGAGCGTGACGAATCTCTATTCAAATATTAAATGTCAACTCGCGCACGGCCCGCAGCTATTTTTGTTTCATCGCACTATCCAATCGGGGCGCGCTTCGCTCTTCGCGCAGTTCGACAATCAGGAATTGGAAATTTAATCAAATCGGAAAATTTCGCCGGCACTTGGGCGATTCGGGCGAGTCCTCGTTGTTTCTGTGCGCCAAAAGCCATAAAAACGTCTTAAGCGCGCGCGGGTTTAATGCCCGAACGGCGAGAACTAATAGTCGCGCAAAATTGAAAACGCCTAATGAGATTTTGAACGTTTTTCTATTGCATATTGCGCGCCGCAGAAAATTTCGCGCGCGCGCGCGCGCGGCGTGGCAGCCATAAATTATTTTCTCGTTTCGCACAGGCATGCCTGCATCCTTGCGGCGGCGACTCTCGTGATTTGCTTTGGCGCGCGTCACTTAAGCCACGCATGAAGATCTGCCCCGGCGCGCACCTCGCCGCCTTCGCCGGGAAGATGCATAAAAAAGTCGTTCGTAATCGGTCCACGAACGGGCGTAATGTTTTTATTTCACGAACCGTTTGAACTCCATCCGAGCGCGACGTCTCGACGACTCAACGAGCCCGGCGAAGGGCGAAATTAGCGTGCTGGAAAAATCGCACAACAGCGCGCGCGGCCCAAACAAAGAAACCCGCCGCCGTTGCCGGGGGGCGCGAATTAAAATTATACGGGGGCGCCGCGTGAAGCGCGCGATTCATATTTCATGGCGCTGGCGCGGGCTGTAAATCTCGGCTGCGCGCATATAAAAATTTTAAGGACGCGCAGGAATTAATGTTCGTGCGGGCGTCGCCATTGATCTGATCAAGGAGCAGAACTATTAATGTCCGTGACGAACGCGCGCGCGTAGACGAACGCTTAAAGTTTAATTATAAATTCCATACACAGAGCGCGCGAGCGTCGCAGGACGAGCGGCGGCGGCGTGGGGCAACGGGTGATAAATCCGCAGACGCCGTAACGAATTGGCGTCGAAGAGGCGAAATTTATGCGCGCAATAAAAGCGTATTTATTCGCGACTCCTCGCGAGACTCGTCCCGGAATCCTCCCGAAATCACTATCAAGAATATCGGAATCACGTCTGACAAAAACGACGCTCGGACATTTATTTCCATCAAGCCACTATTATCGCCCTTTTCCCTCCGAAAACAAAAAACTCTTCGGCTCACGTTCGTCTTTGGCCCTCGACAATATTTCGAGACGTTTTTTTTTGCTTGCTACTTGAGGCCGCGCGTGACCTTTTAGCGTATTATTTCGGAAAGCATTTTATTTTTGCGAAAGGTGCGCGCGACGCGATGTAAAAAATAAAAGGGGCAAATGGAGAATAAAACTTTTCTCATTGCTTGTTGTCGGATTTCTGCAGGCTCGTTGCAGAAAGTTGAACCGACCGCGAAACGATTTAACGCAAACTACACGTCACTGTGTCACCATAGATTACGCGCACAACGGCGCAACCTTTTTTCCCCGCCGAAAAATACGGGGAGAAAAACGCACCGCAACATACGATTGCGGCCCGCCGACTTTTAGTTAAAATTGTTAATAAATCTCCGCGTACGCGGGTGGAAATGCCCGAATATATTCCCGCCGAAGTCTTTTTCTGACTGCTAAACGTTTTTGGTGTTTATCAGCGCGGGTTTTGATGGTTAATGCACTCGAGTGGCAATTAAGCATAGGAAATAATTGCGTCCTTATCTTATCACTCGTTTAGATCGCTCGGAGCTCACTCATTTGTAGCCCAAATCGATTGAACGCGGTGGCGGTTAAAACTGCTAAAACTACTTCACGTGTTTAAAATTATATTCGAGCTCGTTAGAGTTCGAAACAAATCAATTTTTGACGAAAACTTGTGGCGAGGAAATTGAGATTGGAATTTATGACGTTTATTTACGATTTTTCTCGGCGGCCGTTTGCTCGTTTTGCCATCATCGCGCTCTAATAAAGTTACCGAGAATAATGAAGTGTTTAGTATCGCAAAGTGTCGAGAGAGATCGTCTGCCAATCGGATTTCGGTTTCGGTTAAGCGGCGGCGGCGGCGGCGCCGGGCGACTGGCAAGTTTCCGCGCGCGCCGCAGCTGCTCCGACGCGCTGACGTTCCCACAGTCCATCACGATATTTCCAGCGTCCGCCGCCTCGACGCGTTCCGTCGTCGGCTTCGTTTTCGATATTTGTTATACGACGCCGGATCGGCGGTGTATCTCGCACTTCATGAGAAATGATGTGCGTCCGGAGGCGGCGGAGGTGGAGCGATTCACCTTCGCCACAATGCGGCACAAAGAGACAAAAAAAAAGAAACGCCAGCACGCGTGCGGAGATCCACTTCGAGCCCGCCGCACAATGGGCAGATATTGAAAACTCCGAAGATTTGATTTGCCGCGCCGTGGACAAAGAATTATCCCTTCGATCCGCGCGGCGATATCCCGCCGAAGATCACCGCCGCGCGGGGCGCATCCCTCGCGGCGCTTAATCAATTTTTATCAATAAATATTCAGGGCGTCCTCGGGAACAGATGATTGTTCTTGCCTGAAAGGTGAAGTGTAAACCAGTGTAAAATATTGCCGACGCCGATAAGTCGTCGTCTTACTTACGCGCATTTTTTATAAAACGCGTCATTTATCTTTTTCAGCCGCTCTTTTCACCCGCATCCTGGCGGCGCGCTGCCTCCGCGCCGTTCGCTCTGCATGCTTGATGCTTGACGCGTTAACATCGTTACAATTTTAACAATGAGCAGGTTTTAAGAAGCTTCTCGCGTTACGCGCGCAACGTATAAATCACTTTTTGTCAGGGTCTCAGTTTAACATCATCATAATATTTAACCGAGAACGCCGCCTCCTGGCGCGCGCGAGTTCTCCGAAGGTGTAAAACTCGAAAGGAAGTTTCGAAGGCGTCATAGGGCATCAGATCGATCATTCAGCGTGCTAAATGAAGGCGCCGAAGTGGGCGCGAAACACTGCGCGCGCGGCGATGCGGAAATTTTGTTTTTCCAAAAATCTCCGCGCGCGCGCGAAACGTAATTTATTGGCGCGGCACGTGTAAATGATAAATCTGTTTTTGAATAACTTTCGCGTTTTTCACGCGCCGCATTAGAGCAGCGAGAACGCGCGCACGACTCTTGCTCATTTGTTGCGAGAACGTTTGGGGTTGAATCCTTCGGATTTGCGTGAGATTCGTATCCATCAATATGGCTCAAACGGCCTGCGAGCGAGTGACGTGGATGCCGCGGATTTCGCGCAGTAGATCAAAGCGTCGGACGCGCTGCGGTTTGCGATGTGGAACAAAAAGCGATTGCGTACGTACGCCGCGCCGGAAAATCGCTTTCCCCGGCGCGTCCTTAAACGCTCCGGCGTTCGCCCGCAAGATGCGTCGATTCCGAAGATCGTTGATTCCGCCGAAGTTGGCCAACTTTCGCTTTGATAAACGAAACGAATCGAAGAGCCTTTTTCGGCGTGCGCGCCGCCGCCGCCGCCGCGCCCGGCTCCGCCACTCCTTCGCTTCTTCACATCCAATCGTCAGATGCACGCGTGTGTGCGGCGGACTCTTGAGCGATATTCGCAATTCGCAATTCTCAATTCGCAATCTACCATCCGCAATCTCGATTGTAAAAATCCGTCCATTGCGAAATAGTATTACGGCGAAAATCTCTTTACGTTCGGCGCAACATAAGTTTTCATACAATCTCGCATCAACGAACGCGCGCATCTTCGCCCAAGAGCAACGCGTATAGTTATGTGATTGAGGTTTGACAGTTATGATATTCGTTTTGCGCCTTCTTCGCGCAAGGTGTGTGTGTGTTTTTTTTTTGCGCGCGCGCTCGAAATTTCCAAAGTTATTTATGTCGATTTGCATTTCAATCGAAGCGAACCGAACGCTCGAGACGCGCGAATATCTCCTAAATCTCGCCGCAGCCGCGAAATGCCACGCGCTGCCGCCTCGCAGACTATTGTTACAACATGACATGATGATGGAAATGCCAAGAAAACCGCCGTCGAAATGTTAAAGTAACTCAACGCCTGCGGGCGGAAAAACTTAAACCGCGGAATTGTGCTCGAACTCCGAACTCGTCGCAGCTTAACGTGTTTATCATTTTTACCGAGAGCGCCGAAAATCCCATTTTTCCCCCGCGTTTTTTAATTCGGATGCTTCGCGCATAAATTGCGGGACGGCTATTTACGCGGCGCAAACGATACACGGACATGGTACATTTGTTTATGAAAATATCGACGCTTTGCGCAAACGCGCCCGAAACGCGCAACAAAACTGTTTATTTGTTACGCCCACGCTCGAGCGGGATGTGCGCGGAGCATGTCAGGCGGTTCGGTGTCCAGCAAAGCGTCGTACAAACGAACTGCGGTCGTAATTAGTTTACCAAACAGGTAATTAATTTAATTCTTTGGCCACATATATTTCGGCGGCGCAATGCATGGCTCGCAAACAGAACAAAACGCTATTAAACGATATCTACAAATATTGCAATGGCCATTCCATTTTCGGCCGAAACCGCTTTACGGTTTTGCGCTTTATCATTTTGCCATTTCGACTTTTTGTTCTCGCGCAGAGCGATAAATATTTATTTATTGAATACAAGTTTTTACAATGATTTTCACAGTTTTTAGCCGACTCGTAATTCATTAAAATATACGAGCGCGCAGAGTCGCGCCGTAAAAGTCTCAAAGGTGTAAAAAGTCGAACATTTTACACTTGCTAATTCCCATCGCATTTTTACGACTTTGTGACCGATGCTAATTTGTTCGCTTGCCGCTAAATCACCGCACGGGAACAACCGAAGGCGAAGAAAATGTAGAGCACAATTCGCTAGACTTCGCTCATAAATATTTTATTGGCTCCCGCCTCGAAATCGTTTTCGAGAAAAGCGCGAGGCGAAAGTTCTTGAAACGAAGCTTTATATTAATAGACGAAGCCGTAGACAGCGCCGGACGCGCGCTCTCGATATCTTCATTCTCATTTCAGGAGATCTCGCGTCTCCAGCGCCCGCCGAAACAGGGCGAACGAAACAAGATTGATCGAGGGCGGGTGAGTGATTCATTTATATCTGTTGCGCTCGGCCAGCACGGACGCGATCATTGGGCGATCATCGCGGACGATTCGAAACAGCGAGCGGCGGCAATGCAAGACGCGCGGACGCGGTCTCGGAGATTTCCGGCGCTTGATTAATGCACTCGTTATTGCGGACACGCGAGTAATTATTTACGCCGAAGATCAAACGTCGGCGCGAATCGATGAAAATATTCGTCTTGGCGTGGATTAATGATCGACGCGGACTTAATCACCGTCGGCGCAACGGCGAGCAGAATAAATACGCCCGATCGGCGACGGGAGCGCGAAACACGCCGAGCGTCGCGAATCGTAAATTTCGCACAATGGGAGAATTTACGGCCGCCTCCCACCTTCGGGCAACGCTTTAAGAGACGCGCGATGCTTGCCGAGAAATATTATCAATTGTGGCTTTTTTAGAGCGCGCGCGTTTGTGCGCGCGCGGCCGGCGGAAAATTTATCTACCGATACGGCGCCGATATTTTTTTCATACTCGAGCGCGTTATTGTGTCCCGCCGCCGTTCCGATTTTCCATCGCGCCGCTTTTTCGCGGCAACTTGTTTCACGGTCCGTCAGAGCAGATCCGGACGCGCCGGCGAAGCGAGGCGGCCGTGACGCAATTCCGAGCCTTCCTCCTAAGAACAGACAGACGCCCGTCGAAGAGGCGACGCCGGCGACGCTCAAAGCCGCGCTCTGAAAGAGAGCGGAGACGCGCCTTCGTTTGCGGCTCGCCGTTTCACTCTATTAATGGCCGGATATAAGGAAGCGGATCCGCATCCGAATCCGTTTCGATATTCGCGCGAAATTCGTGGACATTTAGAGCAATTACGCGTTGTTTGATTTATGCGTTGTGTTTTTCTCCGCGCGCCTCGTCGCGACGTCCATAATTACCAATTTCATTTCGGGCCCGGCCCGCCATCCAAGGTACGCGATTCGATCAATCAACAGTCGAGCAAAGTTCACGGCAAATGTCAGCGATTAATAAATAAATTTCGGTGGCGCGCTGGTATTTACAATAGAATCGAGAAAAGACTCCCGAGAAGGATGTAAACAATGATTATTGCTTGGGAAAGTAATAACAGTTGGATTTTTAATTGCGTCGGCGTATTGTGCGCAAGCTGTCGTGGGTCTTTGCAAAAGGAACGCGGCAGGACGACTGTTTTAGCAAGGAAAACACACACGCTTGTAATAACCGCAGGATTATACTGGCCAAAACAAATCGTTAGAAATTTTTGCCAAAACTTGTTGCAAAATTGTTTATTACGCTACTATATCTATAGTTTTATTTAGTGATGAAGTTGCGAAGTTGCCCTTGATAAACTAAATTTTGCTCGAGTCAGTTTTATGATTGCGTGCTTGTAGGACATGCGGATGAACTTGATGGTTATGGGTGGAAATACTTCGAGCAATTTTAATAATTTAAACATTCAGTATATCCCCCGAACGAGAGCCCAAATGACCGAGAGGGGACGATGTGTATGTGCGTACAAGACTATAAGGGTAAACGATTCCCATCAGCAGCTAATATTAAACCGGGCAGAGCTCGGACGAGTGCCGTCGGTTTAATACCCGGCTATATTACTCCCGGCTCCTCCGCCAGCAAACAAAACTGGCTTTCGGCGAACCCGACCAATTCCGGCCGAACAAAAACTATCGCCGCCTAGGTTGGAGAGTAAATAATAAACTTTGACGAATATTAAAATGCGCGGACTTATTTCGCGCGTTTTGCGATCGCCTTGCCGTCGCGCAAAAAGCGTAATTTTGTAATTGAGTTTCGCAGAGTGTCGTCTCGAGATTTCTATCGCATGGCGCGACGCCGAAGGGCATCGCCGGCGGAGAGTCGTTCGATGGCTTTTATAACCAATACGAGATCGTAAATGATTTAATTTCGCCTTAGTGGCTTCCGGCGCGTCGTAATGCGTCCAAACGCAAAAGCGCCGCTCTCGGCGCGAGGGCCGCTTTGATATCGGCGATATTGTGCGGAGATTCGATCCCGCTCCTCGTCTCCGTCGGTCGGCGCCCGTCTCGGCGGCGATTGAAATACTGGCAAAGTGCAACGACATAACGATTTCAATCTGTTACTTTACAGCCCTCGCATCGTGAAGACGTTAAAGTCCAATGTCAGCGCCGCGCAGACGAAACGAAAGGTTAATGTCTGACCTTCGCATTAACGCTTCTTGCGTTGAACAATTGCCCTCTAATTGATCGCCCTGATTAGCTATTAATATCGGCGTTAATAAATGCGTGCCTTATGGCGAAATGTCACGACGGCTGGAATCGGGTCGGGCGGGCCTAAAAAGTTCAATTCGCTAATAAATTACGACTTCATTCCGTTCCCTTTGCGCTCGCTTTTTCGTCGCCTGCGAAATTAGTTTGAGCGTAATCCCTGTTTTAAGAGTTGAATTGAAACGCGCCGGGCGCCTCCGCAAATCGTTTTAATTTGCATGCGGCTCGGACGCGTCGAGTTTGTCAACATTATTCAACGAGCCCGATTGTTTTACACCTCGGAATTTACTGTCGCGCGGCGGCGTCATCTTGGGTAACAAATCCCGAAACGACAAAAAGAGCAGGCGCGTAAATTATGACGAGGATTCCCAGGTATTTTGCATAATTTGTGTACAATTTGTACAATTTATACGATTCATTAGCGTCGCGTTTATTCTCCTCGGAGCTGCGCGGTGTTTTTGTCGAAATCTTTTCGCGCCGATAAATCCTTGGAATTTCGGCATGCGCGCTAGTGTTATTATTATTGCGAAGTCGTCGACGCGAAAACAAAACAAACGTTCCTGACGTTCTCCCGCGGGGCTTTCATTATTCTGATTCGCGCGTTCCAATCAAAATCATTGTTAAACATCATTGTTGAGCGATTTTTTAATACAAAGCGCGGGCGCGCGCGACCAAAAAAAAGGAACGCGCTCGAATAACGAAAATTACCATTTTTTTATGCGCGGCCCACCGATCTGGTTGGCACGAAGCGAGGAATCATCTCGATATTCGAATATTCAGGCGGGCCGATTTTTTCGTCCTCCCGACCGCGCAAATAATCAAGATTCCGATCGTATTCGCCTCGTTCTAGGCTCGGTTTCGTTGCCAGCAGTATAGAGATGATGGCCCAATATTTTCGAATCTCTAAAATTCTCACGTATTTTCGTTTAATCTGTTTCTCATCTTCGCGAGGCAAGGTGAAACTAGCATTTACATTCCGGTGGGCAATCCGAGTGTAAAGGAGGACTAAAAGGACGATGCGCTTTAAAAATAAAGCGGAAAACCCGCCGAGCACCCAAAGAAAAGCAAGAAGGCGCGTTAAATTTCTTTGTGCGCTTTGAGGTGATCCTTTCGCTTATCCCGCTCGCATACATAGTTGTCTCATCATTGACATTTACACTTTCTTCTTCCATCCGCTAGTTATTTTGCGTTTTTTTTTCTCCGTTCGTTCGCAACATTTGCGTTGTTTCTTTACTAAAATCTCTTGTAAAACTATTCCTCGAATTTCAGTGCGAGATCGCCGCTTCCGTTTTATGCGGAAGTCGTAAAACGCCCCGAATAAATCTACATTTGAATAAATAGAGCAGATAATGTCGCAACATTAGTTTCAGCCGAAGGATTCCTCTTACGCCCGCGTCTTGCCAGAAGGGTAGAATAGGTGAGCGGGATCCGGCGGCTGCCTCGATACGAAAACGATTTTGCGGTTTTAAGCAAAACCGAGCAAACATCCGTGTACGTATGTAATAGACGTCCGACCAATTCGTTTCCTCTTGGCGGCGGGGCGGCACGAGGACGAGGCGCGCGCGCGGAGGAGCGCGAAGGCTAAAAAGGGATTCCCGACGGGCTCGTTTCCATATGGGAATCCGATGGTTTGCGGCGCAAACGTTCGCAAAAAAGGTAAAAAATTACCGTAAAACTTTATGAAATTGTTTCTAGCTGCTTGGCACACATTGAACACGCGCCCAAGGAACATAAATATGCTAAATTTATGGTGGAAATTGTTCGTAGAATGTACAAATTAGATTTAGTAGTTTTAATTAAATGCACCTGCATACTTGTATAAACTTAAATATGTTAATATTTTAAAGTTATAACTGTGTCACCATAATAATTTCATAACAATTTCAATAAATTCCTGCCCGGCTATCGGCCAAAAGTCTTTCAGTCAAAATGCGTTTATATTATCTTATTTTTTAACCAGATTAAAATACAATAAAATATTTGGATTGATGTTTACTACGACATCTATGATTGTCCAACGGAAGTACTTTCAATTTTCAGACAACACTTGATGATAACTTCTGATAGAGTAACTTTTTCTGTTCTATCTTCTTGATTTTCAACTCGTTTCGTAGTATAGCATAATTCCTGTGCCATTAAATGTGGATCGAAAATATACTCACCTTTATAAATTCTGCACACAAAATGATTTATTCGTTTCTTGTTTCAGGATTTCCATCTGATTTCCATGCAATATTCCAAGGATCCACTTCGTTACAGAACAACAAATTGAAAATCTTTTTCGAAAACAAGTAAATGCAACTTCGTTTTAAATAAACGATTGTTATTCCTTGTGCTTGTCGCAAATTCTCCGTGAAATTATCTCAGGGTGATACATGCAGCGACATCTTGTGTCGCCTAGTATAACCTCGCGCTGTAATGCTAACGACCAGGGTTACTTTGCTATTCGATGTTCAATCGTAACTCCTCTCAATTCGCAAAATTCCTTGCTTTCTCACTTAATGATGTAACATTTAAATATCGAATTCTGTATGCAATTTTCTCGGAATATATTAACGATTAGAAAGAACCGATTGTCACTCTTGGTATTCCTTTAATTCCGAGCCGATTAAGCCCTTTAAATTCGATCTTTAAAATTGGCGATTTTTTTACTAAAATGCAATATTTTGAAAATGTGTTTCAAAATTCAAAAGTAATACATCAGTTAGGACCAGGATTGGAAGACCAATGTCGGGCACTAATAAGATTTTCCATTGTTTTCATAATTTACGGGAAATTTATTGTAATTGAAATTGTACCATGAATAATATTAAATAAAGAACAAATTCCTATGGTATATGAGTTGTAGTTAAGGGCGCTTGCACAATTCATGGTAGCTGAGTGGTTTAAGGTATGCTCGGTGTACAGACGGTCGCCGGTTCGAATCCACCTGCTCCCAACCCTTTTTTTTTTCAGTAAGTAAAAACAACTCCGAAGAATACACAATTGAAATGGAATTGCGATATAAATTCAAAGATTGAATCTGTAGACGAACTTAGAAATATTCTAAGTCCAACTTCGAAACAATCTGTAACATACGGATTCGAAGTGTGACGTCACAAACCGAGGTGTAATGGCTGCGAATCCTGGGGGAGACGGCAGTCGGTGGTTGGGCCGGAAGCGCTTCGGACGTGTCTGCAGGATCGTTCCCAGGGAAGCCTCGGAGGTGCCGAAGGCGCCGACGAACTTGGAGCCCCTCCGGGGTCCCAAATAACGACCTCAAATGGAAAAGAAACAATTTTAAGGGAGAGATTGTCAATTTTCGTTTCAAAAATTAAAAAAAAAATGAACCTTTTCCGTTCTATGACTACTTTCAATCAAATGTCGTTGTGATTTTTTCCCTTAAAAAGCCGCCTCCGCTGTTTATTTGCAGGGCTTCGAACACATGATGCTTATTTAGCAAGCAAGGCATTCCATTCACCTTGCCACTGTGCTACCAAAGTCTACGCGCACCCACCTTTAAAATTGGTTATATATTATTTAAACGTACTTTTACGATTAAATTTAATTCGGAATCTTCTATCTTAAAACGAAAAGCCACACGCGTGTTTTAGGATTCGAACCCGGAACACATCGCATGGTACGCGACGACTCGACCGCTACGACAACGTAGCTTGTATAGCGGACATGAAATTTTGCTATATATGTATTGATTTACTGTAATATGAATGATTCCACGGATTTAATAAAACGGAATATGTAAATGAAAAATTGGGAAGTAAATAAAAGAAATATGTTAATATTCGACATTTCTTTATTCAACAAGTAACTACAATTCTTAAGGATAAACTTCATGAACGGTGCTAGAGGTCCTGAAACAGAAAAAAATAATTTGAATTTACGCACTGGAAATTCTAGGAGAGAAAGAATAATGCATGGGTGAGGATTTGTTTTTCTTTTTATTAAAATACGTATTAATCCGTTTATTTATAAGATACCAGACAAAAGCTATACTTAAATCCTCCACAACCATTAAAAAATAATAATACACGTAAATAATTAAAATTACAATCTACTTATTGAATTATAATTAAGTATTTTCACACTCTCTTCGTAAATCAAATTAATGTAATTGAAGAAACCATTCATCAACATGTCAATCTTTTCCTTCGAATCGAACCGTGCAGAGTCCAAACTAAAACCAAACTGCACTTTGTTATCGTACGTGAAAATACTAACTCCAATTCCAAATGCATGTTGCAAAGGAATATAAAACGTTGGAGACTTGATAGTGTCTCCATTAAAGAACTCCTTTTTCGGTCCACCAGGAATACAACTGAATATCGTCCCGAAGAAAAATCGATAGCAGAAAATCTTCACTAACGGCAGCGGTAGAATGTTCAAATACACTTTAAAAGTGATATACATAGCAATGATATCAAAAGAATTGAAAACTCTTTCAAATTCCGCTTGAACTAAACGCAACCGTTTGATCAGAGCGTCCTCCGAAGTTCCATCCACATTAATTGGGCACACCAGTTGAAATGCAGAAAAATCGTTGTCGAAATCATTTTTTCCACCCTCCGACAACATTCTCTGTATGCGTCCAACGTTTAGTTGTAGAGGACATCCAATGTTGATGTTTTCGGGAATATTGTCCTTTACATACTTTTTAAAATAGTCTGCCAGACTAGCAGTATACGCAGTAATGACAACATTCAGAAATGACACGCCTGGGAAGCATTTTCTCACTTCACGTATCTTCCAAATGCAGTCTTCTTCTGCTGATATAAATTGTCCATTAGTCAAGGTGTCTTTAGACCAGATCAATTGTCTATCGAATGTTGGTCCTTGATGCACGTTGATCACATGGGAAGAACAGTCCTTTAACTTGTTGATCTTCTCGTTGGGTTTGGTTAGCTTCTTTACATACTCTTCGTTCTCTTCAGAGGGCCGAGTGAAGGCATTTGACAATAAATTATAAAACACCAAGCCGTCTCCCATTGAATGTTTCACTCTAAAGAAGAATACGTATGTTTGATACCCTTCAGAATTGTCCGAATCTTCAACTGGCGTTGTGCACAACGTCATATCGAATGCCAATTCGTTATTTCTTGGCATTGGACTTCCAAAGAACTTGTTAACATATCCTTGTAGTTCGTCTTCGGTTAAAATGTCTTTGTCAGTTTTAATTTCTCTGAAAACTTCTTCAATTTCCAAGTCCCTGACGTTCACGATGAAGCTGTAACCCATCTGGCGACGTACCAAACAGAACAATTCGTTGCGAATGTCTGTGATGAAGAACTTCTCAAAGATTTGGTCATTTATCTGATCGAAGAGATCATTTCCAGAGAGCTTTGTAGTTATCCTGCTCAAGAAACTGATGTGGTTGAAGTCTTTATCATTGAATGATGTAACTACTCCACATCCCGGCACAAATTTGACGAATTTTCTCCCGTACCAGAGCTTTAAACATGTGTAAACGAATCCTTTATATGTTCCGAAGATAAGAGTGATTAGGGTGGTGATGAGAAGAAGTAATAAAGTTGGTGGTATGGACAAAACAAGCAGTAGAGATTCATTTGTTGTCACATTCTTCAGCATGAACTATAAATTGATAAACATTAATACAATTAGAAAAGATTGTTTAGAAAATTCTTACCTTGGCCGATGTATAGTGATATAATATGAAACACCATATTGAATGCGTTACTAAAAACACATATAAAAACTCAGTATTTTATGAAATGTTTGTAAGAATACAAGACTTACTATGATCAAGATGCATTTTGTTGGACACAACGATGCTTCATCCACAACGATGAAAATTCGAATGCTAAGCGTCTAGAATTGGTGAATCTTGCAACTTGTTACGAATGTGGTAGCCCGACCACTCGTACTCAAGGGTCCTTCACTTCAACTGCCTCGGCTTCTCCAGGAAATGCAAACGCGTTCCTTTTTACTTGCAATGCGCCAAGCGTCTGTTCAAAATCCAGATTACCTTCTTAAAGGACGATCGGTCATCAACACACTTCTCGGCCTCATACCTTAATCGCAAGCACGCTGAAACAAAAAAATAAATAAAATAAAATAAATTCGTGGACTTTTATTATCTTGTCACTTTTAGTCGTGATTGACTTCGGTGACCTTCGCGCCCGTAGAAGGAACCTAAAGGCACTGAAAACGAGAGTGAATAAAGTGGGTTGCAAAAATGCAAAAGTCAAGTGCGTTCGATTACCTGGTAAACGAGTTCTGTGGTCAGTTATCGAACATACATGAAAACAAGAAATTAAGCGACGAAGAAGAAGAAAAGGGAGAAGTTGATGATGACGACCGAAGGCATAAAAGCAACTGCAACCAGTAACTGACCGCACTTTTTAAACATGTTTAAATTTGTGAAACTACTAAAGTCATGTAAGTTTTCAAACTTTTCGCCTTCACAGTTTAAAAAATTCGAAATGTTTTAGTGCTGCAAGGAGCGCAGATTTTTGTCATATTCCATTTCGCCATTCTAAAAGTAAGTTTGGTTTTTAATTACCTGCAAGTCAGAATGAAGAATTATTAATTTATTAATTTGAATATTACAGCGTACCATATCAAACAACTATGGCACAAAATATCCCATACTCATAGACGTTGCTTCTTCAGTTCTAACAATTTACTTCTTAGCGTTTTCTCTAACAGTGCTATCAATATGCGGTTGTTACAAACTCCTAGTTTACACTTATTTATTAATCAGACATGGCAGGCGCTTTCATGGTATGATTACTGGAATGGATATGCTTACAATCTTGGCACCAGGCTGCAAGGGTCCGGTTCTCGGTATCACTCGTTGCTCCACAGATCAACCTTTCAATTCGAAAGAAGTTTATTCCCAAATCTGCGAACAGATAAATAAGTCATTCTTTTTGAAAACCGTCAACCGAAAATTCTTCTCGACGAGAGAGTATACCAAGTTGGGATATCATTATTTCACAGAAACTGTCGCTGTGCAAGTTGAAGATATTGTAAAGTACATCAAGGCACCTAATAAAGACATCACGGAACCGATCGAAGAAGATGAATTGCAGAGCTTGGCAACGAGTTACTTTAATTCTGACCTCCCTGCCGAGAACAAGTTTAACTGGGATATCTGTTTGTGTCTCAATCCTATCGTAGATGCAGAACGGTCTAAACAAGGGAGGACTAAGTTTGCAATCTTTACGAGAATGCACCATACCTTGGGAGATGGTTTGGTTATCTTTAATATTATGGTACATAATTTATTCCAATTCGGACCAGAGTTCAAGTCTTACTCGGAAAATCTAGTGAATAGGTGTAAAAACATCGAGAAGGAGAAAACACCGGGAAAACACGTCTATAAATTTGGAAAGAAAATATTGATTGAGAAGCCATGTATACTCAGGGACGGCGAACGTCATGTCAGATCAATATACACCAACAGAGTCGAAGAACCATCAAGTCAGACCTATCTGGACAAAGTAAAAATTATCCGTGAGAAATATCCAGGCATTATGACTTTCAACATCCTCATGACAGCGTATTCCGCTGCTTTGGCAGAATTTTATTTGAAATATTCTCCGAAGATGGGAGATATACCAGAGACGCTGGAAGCCACACACCCGGTCCAACTTGACATCAGAAGATATCTTGATATTTACGCGTCTTCTGAGAGTATCAAGTTGTCCAATGAAGTATCAAGCTTTCAATTTACTTGCCCTATTATCCCAAGGAACAAGCGCGACGTGCCAATTAAGGATTACCTTGTCGACAGGATGTTAATCTTGAAGGAAGATTTTGACAGAGCGTTGAGCTCAATGGACATACAAGCAAACTACATATGGTCGTCAATCTATTACTCGGTATTTCCCTATCAGATAACACGAAATCTCTTCGATGGGGTGTTCATTACGACTCTGACAACTTGCATGCCAGGTGGACCCAGGCTAAAACTCTTCAACAACGACAATATTGAAGATATCACTTACCTTCTGTCCAAACAATATTACAGCACTTTGATGTTATCGATCAATACCTATGATCGTCGTCTTCAAGTCGGCCTCACTGCAAGCGAAGATAAAATTCGGACGGTGTCGAAATTAAATGAAATAAGGGATGGGATTTTCAAGTATTTAGATTTGTTGTACAAACAATGTATAAATGAATAAAACGCCCCCCATGTTTGTCTTTATCTTCAATATAATTTTTTATAAACGGTTATTATATTACTGAATTGAACAAAATATATACAATAATTTATATACACACAAAGAGTATAAATAATAATCGTAATATGAGTTTTTTCTGCGATTAGAGATAGTGGTCACGTTGTCTCCATGTTCTAGAAAAAGTTTCATATTGTTTCTATACAGCGAGAGCGCATATGCGTCGAGTATGCGCGACTTCGATATTTTAACATTTAAAAACGAGATTTAAAATATAAAATACAAAGTATTGCTTGTTCGTTCTTTTAGTCACATTTTGAAAAAATATCACTTATCCACGTAGTTTGGCATATTTTTTTCTAATAAAAAAACAGCCCTCGAAAAATTACAAAAACAAAACCATTCCTTCGTCCTGTCTCGCACCCCATCATTCATCGATCAGCGTTCTCTGCCACATTACAATTATCGCTCCCAACCGAATAAAATTAAGATCACATAAAATAAAGTGAAACGATTAATCATATTACTTGTAAAAGCATGATTTCAGTGGTTGATTAATTAAGCGGTTACACAAAACATCGTTTAGTTTGCATCTATGATTTCGTTTTCGTTTTGTTTTTGTTTTTTGTTCATTTATCATTACAACAGCAGTACCTATTACAATTAATTACCATTTTTATGTTTATGTTTAGTTATGAGAGAAGAGCATGCTATTTTTTTTTTCTTTAGTTTGGCTATTACGTCTTTCACTGATTCGTTATCATCGCTGGATACAAAACGGCGCGGAGTGACGAGTGACACGAATACGATTATGATACGGCAGTTTTTTTCTATGTGGGAAGGGTCCTTTTTTGATAACGTCATGTCTGTCGCGGGAAACGGACTGAGATAAAGAGCGAGCAATTATTAAGTTGACAACACCATCGAAGAAGTACGCTATTCTAATGATTAATGGACCGATCGATGCCTTCGATCACTACTCGAAGGTTCAAGCGTTCCAGGGTCGAGAGATACCTTAAAGCAATCACAAGAAATCATACCACCACACATGATTTTCCTTGCACTGTGAGTGTCACGGCTTCGGTTGGAGTCTATGTACAACATGTAGTTAGTTTAATTTATGCGAGAGGATTGGTTTACTAGGTTTCAGTCAGTTCTATGCGACGGTCGCCGATAAGAAATAGTCAACAAGCAATTAATCGGTAAAATACGAAATCATTAAGTTTAAGTTCAACGCAACGTACGTACTCGTTAAATGTTCACGCGTATCTTTCTCAGATCACTATTTGATATCCATATAAAAAGCTTCATTGGTAATTATAATATGTACAGATTCTCTTTGTCACCTTAAATTGAAATTTATATTGCCTTATTCAAGATATTCACTATATATAAATTATGTGCATGTATGTTATTACTACTCTTGGAATTTCCGCGTTCCGCGCGGTTTTCCTCACGCTGACTTTCGAGACGCGGTCAGAGCTTTCCGCCTGTGCTCACAATCTTTCTCGTCTTTTTGATTCCTCACGCACAGAGAATGGAGTCTTGTTGTTGCTAATTGGACAGTTTCTTTTAGCATTGTTCATTACACAAATAATTTAAAATATGCGCGCATCCCGTCTCTCGGGAGGGTCCTCATATTTCATTTTTTCTCTTCGTAAAAAATATTTTATATTTTCTTGTTCCTATAATTAGTTATGTACTTACAGAACGACTAGGATTTTGTTTGTTATCATTTGATGTTTCTTCGTTTGCTCTTTCATTGAGTTTCATTATTATATGGCACATTGTCAAATGAAATGTTCATGGAATTGTTGGCGTCGACGCTGGGTCGAGGAGTGATCACGCGCCGATAACGTCGTGCCGATGGTTACGACCCTTTCGTTGTCCGCTCTTTCGTCGCTTGCGTTTGGCATCCCGTTGAAAGGCGACGTTGCCAGGATCGTCTGCCAGTTGCGGGTATTTGTGTATACTGTGAATGTCCACACCCTCGTATCCGTCGACGTAGCCGTGAGAGATGAGTTCTTCTTTTTCTTCCTCGGTCCATTCTCCTCGACCCTGGAATCCGATGGCTACGAGTTGCTTCTCGACTTCCCAAGCTCGTTCGACGGCACGCTTGTGGGCGTGACGGAGGATTCTGTGGCGTTCCTGTTCGGGATCGACGCCATATTTAATTATGACGACTGCGTCAGGATTGTGGAGACGAAGTTCTTTTCCAGCTGGCGCACCATGTTCTGTTGTTTCGTGCGTGGATACGTTGAACATTCCTCCTAACCGTCTGAGCTCTTCAAGATCATCCCGAATCTTCAAGACGTTGTCTTTGACAAAGTAGAACACATCTTGATCGTGGATGCTGAAGTGCAACTCCAGGAAGAACGAGTTATTAAACACTGACGTTACCACATCTTGTACCACACCATTGACGCCCTCCACGACACTAACCAAAGCTCGGCCATCTACTCTAGAGATAAGCAGACCCTCTCCAAAGACCGCCTTGCGATAGGCCACCCTTGGAAGCAGATTCCTTGTTTTAGGCTCCATTTTCAGCAGTGGTTTTGGTACGAATCCTAGGTCGGTGAATTTCTCATTGACCTTGTCTACAATGCACTGCAGGCCGGACATGACACCAAAGTCTGGTGCCAGTTGTCTGGATGTTACCGTAGCTTGTGGTTTGTACACCAACTTGCTGAGGTATTCTGAACCCATCATGTTCTTAATATCGTAACCATACAATTGCAGCCAGCTGTTGAGATCGGTCATGTAATTGACGTTGGTTCTTGGATTAATGGGATCGTTGTTCTGGAAACGATAGATGAAGACGTCGGTAGGGGTTGTAAGTTTTGTAGCCAGCTGTTCCCAAGCTGGCGTCATCCATTGTCCAACGACGGGGTCATACAGGCGTTTGTTCAAGTACACCAGCTTGGTGTTAGGATCGTAGATGCCACCATGGAAGTCAACGGGAAGATAGAAATCTGGGTTGGTGTCCATGGTAATACTACCAAATGGTGTCCTGCGGACTTCTTTGATGAGATTGCCATTGATGTCGAAGAGTGCCAAAGGAGATCCGTTTTGATCAGATGCAACGTAGAATCTTTGTTCGTTAGTTTCGACAGTGATGATGACTTCACGTTGATCGTACAAGAAGCGGAATGTGCGTCCAGTTTTTGGATAATGAAGATGGGTGATTCTGTCAGGTGTACTAGGGTTGGAATAGAAGTATTGAGTAACGTTGCCTTTGTCATCGTTCCACGAGATGAGACGACCCCTGTCATCGTAGTAATACCAAGTTTGGAACTTGTCGCGTTCGAAGGCATGGATTAACTGTCCTCTTGAGTTGTACCGGTATTTCTGCTCTCCTCGTCGTACAACGTAGCCGCGGTTGTCATAGTTGTTAAATTCTACGTCACCATATTGAACGACACGGTCACCACTATCAAAACCAAGCGAGATCTTTTCCTTTTCTTTGATAACCCCAATTACGTTACCATTCTCATCATACACATACTTCCAGTTTGATGATCCAAGCACCTCCAATACATGCCCATCAGCATTGTAAGTCACTCTGTCCATAGTATTAGCACGCCCGATCAGCAACTTCTGGGTACTGATGCGATTGCGGTTGTCATAATCCAATTCGAGACGGAAGACATCAAATGATTTAATGTTGATAAGAATAGACTTAATACGACCATGATCATCATACTCTGTGATCGTGAAGAAGTGTTTGCTTGTATCTTGCATGACGGATCTGTTGAAGGAGTTCCTGTATATTCTCAGATCACTAATACCCTCTAAGATACCGAGATTCTGATTATACTTAAGTCGCAGTTGCGGAACTTCCTTGCCATTGATGTCAACGTCAATAGCTGACAGGCGAGCGTTGCCATCGTAGGAGTATTTGTAGTGAGCATTGTGGAGGCCACTCTTGCTACTGAACTTGACTTTCTCATCTTTAACAACGCCAGCATGGTATTTGAACTCTTGTTTCAATTCAAAGTTAGGCTCAACAATGTCAATGTTCTTAACCAACCCACTGGTCTCTACATAGGTGTAATGCGTAGAGCTGAGACCAGCAAGACTGGTTTCAAGTTTACCAGTTGCATCGTAAACGTACGCAACTCTGCCTGACTGGTGTGGGTAGACTTTAGCTAGGATTTGGCCTTCGTCGTTGTAGATGATTTCATAGGGATGACGGTTCATTGGAGAGAAGTATTGATACTTGAAGAAACCGAGCGATGTTTGCAGGGAGAAGGTGTGGATGTGACCCCGAGGTGTGGTCAAAGATTGAAGGGCACCAGCTTCATCATACTGGAGAAGATAATCCGAACCACGAGGAGTAGTCACCTTCAAAGGCTACAAAAATGCAGTAATTAGTATAAAATAGAAAAATCAAAACAGTTTGATAACTTACCAGGCTACTAAACATATCCTTAAAAGCGTAAATCATCGAAGAGCCATCGCCATATTTAATTTCATACAGACGGCCAGCACGATCAAAACCATAGTTCTCGCTGATATCTCCCCACTTCCAGCTGGTCAGGCGACTGAATCTGTCGTACTCTAATTCCACTTCTGAGAAGATGCCATTCCTGGGTCCCCACTTAACAGGACGTGCGGTCCTGTCATAGGTAACGTTCAAGAGTTCCACACGTTCATCCATAAATACGGATACTGAGGCAGTATCTCTATCATATTCAAGAGTTAGGAGGTTCTCTCCATTAACTCTCAATTTACGCCCAACCTGGGCAATGCCTTTAGGAGCTGAATTCTTTCCTTTGCCCTGGATCCTCCTAAGGAAGTATCTCCATTCAAATCTGTTAGCCAAGTCACCACCAATTTCAGATCTTTGTTTAGCTGGCACTGGATAACTTTCGCCCAAAAGTGGATCAACCTCAGCCAAAACTGTGTATGGCACTGTATCAATGTTAGTATTGTGGGACCATGGAACGCTAGATTCTACACCGCCATCAGGAAGGAGGATTATCTTGGATTCGGCTTCACCAACAATTGTGCTGACACTCGAGCCCTTGATAAGCATGCTGATAGGTTTCTTGTTGTTTTGTCCAACTTGCACAGTTGCGCCCTTGATGCTAAGATCAAAGGAAAGGCTGATAACTTTGCCGGTAGGTGTGACTGCGGAAGTCAATCTGCCGAATTCGTCATAATTGTAGACGTAACTGCGTCCACTGCTGTCTAATTTGGTTTTAAGAAGTCCGGTGGGACCGTGATAGTCAAACGTCACGTTGTAGTTATCGGGCGTGCTCAATTCGTGCAGCATTCGCATCCGGGACATTCGAAGTCTGCATTTTTGTCCCTTGGTATTTTCTATTGAATTCACCTGACTGGAGTAATCTCTTAGCAAGAATACCTTGTTTCCTGCGGCGTCCGTAACGGTATTAAGTTTACCATTACTGGTATTCACGTTATAAGTAAACAGATACGTCACTTCACCAGTGAGGATGTTTTTAGTTTGAATGTGCTGTCCGAATCTGTTGAAGAAGTAAATTTCCTGTGTCTCGGGCGAAAAGATTTCGTATTCTCTGGTGGCACTAGCATCGGGGATACTGGCCATAACTGAACGAATTCTATAGTTGGCTTGATCGCCAATGTGAACGTGACCATCAGGACTGACAGCCACCGCAGAGATGGTGTTGAATTTTGAATTCGAAGCCAAATAGTGATCCGCCTCGAAACAGTCGCAGCCACGTTCGAGACAATTACATTTCGATTCGGCGCCTGCATAAGGAGCAATCTTGCCATCCGTGCCAATCACTCTGACACGGTTAATCCTCTGAGAATCGCTTTCCGCAACGTATAAATCACCGGCAGCGCTGAAAGCAATGCTCTGGGGCATTACCAACGTGGCGTGGGTAGCTAGCTCGACATCGTAGCCACTTACCGGTGATGCACAATGCAAAGGACGTCCGGCCACCACCTTTACACGGCCATCCGAGGTCAACTGGAGAATCATGTGGTCGTCAATGATATGTAAGGAATTGTCAATGGGGTTGATAGCTAATTCTGTGGGCCAACGGAGATGTACTTCTTCCAAATTTAATGTGCCTTCGCATGGGATTGGCTTCCAGTGAGATTTGTGCATGTGATTTCCAATAACTGTCGTCACGATACCATCACGATCCACCATACGGATGTTAGTGCCATCGGCGAAGTAAACTACATTATCGTTCGAAACGGCAACGCCTTTGGGATAAGCCAGCTTGGCGTCACGTGCCAAGGCTCCATCGCCACAATGAGCTTCATCGCCTGGAAGACATCTTTCACCAGACCCAACAATTGTTTCCCAGTTGTGGTCAGGATCCGAATAGTCTTCAGTATTTCTCACTCGGATGATTTGATGCGATTCCGGGTCTGAGATGTACAGGGTTCCGTCTAAGGGACTTAACGCCATGTGGTATCGGTAGGAAACTCGCGTGGCATTTAAACGCACAATGGTTCTAACTGTGCCATCGGTCAAGATTTTGCGGACCAAATTGAAGTCGCCGACATAGATGGAACCATCTGCAGCTGTCGCAAGAGCCACTGGCGCCAACAGACGTTGCTTACTGGCCTGTCCCTCACAATCAGCACATTCCAGAGGTCGTTGGTGACCGTCTCCCATGGTGGTCAAAATTACGCGGGGCTTATGTTTCAAGTAGATGTTGGAACCATCGCCCTTTTGGAGAATACCCTCGTGGAAATTGTATCGGTGATGGATGTCCAAGTTCCAGCCGCCAACTTCCGAGATACTCATGTCGTGACCACTAAGTTTGGTTGTTTGAACATCCCAGATAATATCTTTGCAATCATTGTATTGATATCCAACTTTCACAATGGCTGTGGTGACTCCGTAAACTCGTTGCCGGTATACGTTCAGACGGTTCCAAGCGTAAGTAAACTTGATGACTGGATCAGCTTCAAAGATCTTCTCGAATAGAATACCTTCAATGGTAATCCTCAAATGGATAAGGCTCAAAGCAGTTGGGATCTTCTCGGGCGTAAGTTGCAGTTGGATAGTTGACAAATAACCAGCAGCTCGGGAGCTGTGATAAACCAAGTTAAGCCCTGTCCCAGGAATTTGTAGACTTTCCTGGACAACTTGGGACTCTGCCAAAATAGCACTCTTATCGGGGCAAGCTCCTTGGAATCCATGTTTCCATGTGGCCAAAACTACAGGTTTCATTGCGTCGTAATCATGAGCATTGCAGGGCATTGGCGGTGGCGATGCAGCTTTCTCTTCGCCAGTTGTCATGACAACATCGTCGATAATCACTACTTCGTTCCAGGGAATGACGACGATATGTGTCTGGGGCCTAAATGGCGATCTCCCAAATTGAAGAGTGACCGCGCCGCCTCCATTGACAAGAAGATCGAACCATCCATCATCGCGCGTCATCGTAAAACCTTCCATTGGAGTAGCAGTGCTGACTCTGACGCCCATTAAGCCCATGCCCATCGTGGTGATGACGCGTCCGCGGACCACGGCAGAGCGACTGATGAAAACACATAAATTAGCATGGTGAATGGACACAGCGCAAGCAAATAAGCACTCCATTAGAAAGAAAAGAAGCAAACGATAAGTATCACAAACACAAGTGGATAAAAACGGAGAACGAAAACAAAACCAGGCACATACAACATACAACTGATAAACTAATCGGTTACTAAATATAGTAGTATTCTCTGGTTATTCGACCCGTTCCTTACCTCGTGTTGAAGTGATTCCAAAATACACTGAGAGCAGCAATAAATAAGAAACCCTTTTGTTAGCAACTTGTTATTCAAGACTTTAAACTTTGAGAGAAATTGTGACCGCGCTGTTCGCTTAGTATTAGCGTTACGAGTTAGAAAACAAAGTGTCAAGAACACTAAAAAATAGAACGTCATGGGAGGTGTTTCGACATGGGGCACAACAATGCATATCTAATTCATTTGAGAACATATATCCTCAAGAACATTAAAACACCGAAAATGTGAGATAAATTGTGTTAATTTTGACTAAACTAAACATGACCAACTTTGAGTAGCGTTTGGCACTTGCTCAAAGAAAGTTTTAGTAAAGTTTCTATTAGAGTATTGGCATTACCTTTCATTCAAGCTCTCTTGGCGGGCATAATTTTGCAGACTTCCTTCGTCAATGAGGAACTTCATTCTTTCAAAGAAAGAAGCTGTGATTGCTGGGGGTTGTTTCCTAAGAAGTATGTCAATGGGCTTGGGTGCAGCTACACACAGCTGGCTGTTCTTGCATTGACGGTCACTGCAGCATTCTGGATCTTCGCAATCGACCAAACCATCT
This sequence comes from Ecitodaemon sp. MM-2014, assembly GCA_030557295.1. Classification (NCBI taxonomy): domain Eukaryota; kingdom Metazoa; phylum Arthropoda; class Insecta; order Coleoptera; family Staphylinidae; genus Ecitodaemon; species Ecitodaemon sp. MM-2014. The sequence goes on along the minus strand of JARRAA010024093.1, from coordinate 1,880,413 downwards.
GCGATCATAACACACATTAGAATAAAGTTCACAACGAATTAATTCGCCAAAATACCTTTGTCATTATCGCGGCCATCACTGCAGTTGTGTTCCAACAACACACTACAATCAGGACCGTCCCAACCGCTTTCGCAACGGCATTCCCAAGCTCCATCGGTATTGAATCTGCACTGGCCGTGTCCCGAACAACTATTGGGGCATCCCTCCAAAGTGCAGTGCTTTCCGTTCCAGCCTGTCACACATAAGCACGTGCCATTTTTGCATTGACCGTGTTCGTTGCAACGCGAATCGCATAACTTTAAGTTGCAGGAATCGCCACCCCATCCCTGGTCACACTGGCAGACATCTGACACGCAGTGTCCATGCATCCCGCAATCTAAATCACACAACTCCTTGGAGCAATCTTCTCCGGACCACTGTGGCTCGCACGTGCACGTCTGGGTATCCAGGTCAAAAGTACCATGACCCGAGCAATCTGGCAGACATTGCAGGGCGTCCTTATCCATTTGATCACAAGCCGGTCCCTTCCATCCCTTCTTGCATAGACATGTGCCTTCCACGCAGTAGCCATGTCCCGAACAGTTGGGATGCGGACAATCGACTGGAATAAAAGTGATGTATTTAGAGATTGTCATCACGTGTGAGGAAAAATTAAAACGTGCCAGGCCCATGCCTCGAAGCGCCCGGATGCTATTAGTAACGGCACGTGACGTTTTCCTCACCTTCCTCGCAGAACTTTCCCTTATAGCCTCGCACGCATCCGCACTTGCCGTTGGAGCAATGCCCGTGCCCGTTGCAGTCGGGCACTTCGCACTCGTCGTGCCTGAGGGAGCACTCCTTACCCTTCCACCCGGGATTACACTGACACTCGCCGTTGATGTATTCTCCACGCTGGCTGCACAAGACCGGGCAGACACCTGAGAGGAAACCAAGGCACATGCGATTAATACACAGACAGAGAAAGGAAGTGTGGAACGAGCAATTAGTGCAAGTTAAGAGGTCAAAAAGGGGACGCTTACTCTCGCTACAGTCGTCGCCGCCGAAACCGGGGTTGCACTGGCAGTGCCCCATCAGGCATTCGCCCTTTCCGCTACAGCCGTTCGGACAATTGTGCGTCATGTCGTCCGCAATCACAGCGATGAAGGTCACTTCTTGCGGATCGCCGTCGTCGTTGTACAAAGAGAGGAACCAATGGCCCTGTTCCATGTAGTGAGTGACCTCCTTCTTCACGGACGACTGGAAAACCACGAACTCGTCAGAGGGTGTCCCGAAGACCTCAAAGAATGGACTTACATGCGACGCGCGTGTAGTCCGAGCTTTGAACCCACTGAGAACTTCGAGAATGTGATATTGCGTGTGCGTTGGCAAAGCGTTTCTTCTGCCGTAGACGCCAATGCTGGCACCACGTGGAATGTTGTAGTCGAATTTGACGTAGGCCGCCTCGGATTGATAGAATTGCATGTTCCAATAGCCGTACGGAGGAATCTCCTTGGTAAGCCGTTGGCCGAGTGCGATTTGCGAAAAGGTCGTCCCGTCCGGCGGGAAGGATTGGGCAGGGAACGTCCGCGCTCCTGAACACAGAATATTAGTAGAGTTAGAGTGGCGGTTGGTGATGGTGCAAGCGATTTGAAAAATCACTCGCGACAGGTGCTCGTCACACAATTCGATCGAATTTGAGTGTTAACTTTGCCGAGAGTGATTTTTAGGCAGTCAGGTTTGATGTAAATGCGAATGCGAAGCGTGACAATCGATTTTTGCAAATTTGCCCGGCGCCCGCTGAATAAATAATGCGATTTTCATGTTTGGCCGCTTGTTTACTGTTGACATTAACGGTATGCGGCGCGATTGCCAGAAATAGATACCGGATTTGCTGGAAAATGTGGTCCCGCGCGCCGCGTTGGCAACAATTGTTTATCGTCGCTGGTCGACGGTCCTTTTTTGCGCATTTAATAATTCCTGATTTATACGTCTGGGTCAGAGCGCAGCGATTCTCTTGGCTGCCAATAACAGCCAGTCGCCCGCCGGAAGTCCGGAAGTTATCGGCCGCTCGGCGCGGTATTGGTAATGTGCCAGAATATCAATATTGTCAGATTATTTCAATAAATTCGCGTAATCGGCGAAATGTTAATTTGAAGCGCGTCGCCGTCCAGATAGCGCCGAACAAATTGCGGAAAAACGCGGTGAAATGGGATCGTTAACCGTTCGATCCCCCTGCCGCCCACTCGGGCTCGAAGTTACGAAATCCCACGGCTCGACTAACAGCGACAAATTTGATTTTAATGCGCCGCGGAGCCGAAATGATTCGGAAAAAATGCGTCACGCCATCCGACGATTACAAAACCCACTCGACTGGATATACCTCCTTCGAGGGATGTGAGAAAAATATGGGTGTATCTGATTCTAATTAATTTAACGAGCTACACAACACGTCGGGAACAATAGAAGAGTTAAACATGCAGCGATTGAAGCACAACCATGCAAAGTGTTAATTACCAGCCCAAAACGTTTTGGAAAGCTGATGATGATGATGATGTCGATGGCTTTGTTAATAATATCAACTTGCAGACGGTGCCCTACCTTCCAGAATGAGTATTGCGGGTGTTTCGGGTGTTTTTGTGCTAAAATCTAAGCAACTAGATGTTTCGCTTGTTTCTGAAAAGTCTGAAAGTGTAGGAAGTGTCGTTTCCGTTGTGATATCAGAGGGCAGTGTCTCCGAAGTCGTTGACCAAGTTTCCGTAGTTTCCGTGGTAGATTCTGAGGTTTGCGAATCCGTGGTGCTCGTGACTTCAAATTCACTTTCTTCAATCAAAGAGAGTTTCTCCACGTTTGTGCTATTCTTACTACCTGAGGACCCCAGATCCTCACCAGAAGCAGAATAATTTGGATAATCCTCTTGCTCCTGGCTTTGGCCCGGCCGCGGATTGAAATCGGCATCCATGCAGGGACACGTGCACTCGCATTGCCCGCCATCAAATTGGGAGCCCTTCGCAATCGGATTTGCATTCACGCGCGCCTTGCTCGTCTTCTCGACTTTTTCCAATTCGCCATGCGCCGGCGTCGGATTCTCGTCCTGCGCCAATGTGCCGCTCCCCACTTTGGGGGGATTTTCCTCGACGAGCACCACATTCGGCTGCGCGCCGTTTGTCGGCACGGAGAGCGAGAGGACGTAGAGTGATTGAGGTGCGTGCGGATTAGCGTGATCCGGATCGGTGGCAATTGTGACGTTAACAAGCAGGCGCGTAGACGTCGTCTGCGGCTGCGTCTCGCGAATTACATTCACATTAGATGCGGATTCATTAGCA
>JARRAA010024093.1:275761-294868 GCA_030557295.1 Ecitodaemon sp. MM-2014 | reverse complement strand
TGCTCGTTACGGTCAGTTACGACTCGTACGATTTCATACAACAAATAATGAGATTTTTTCACGTAATAGAACGGAGAATCACCGAATTCTGCCTTAGGCTACCAAATAGATTTTGATATACAGTATCTATCGATAATCCTGCTATTTCTTCGTAAAATTCGCCTAAGCGATATTAAATGCAAAAATATTGGTTTGGAATAAGTAATGAACGTTTTATCGTCCACATTCTTCGTTTTTCTACATTAAACAGAGATGAGAAAATCTAATGAACCAGTTTATTGATGCCCCTTTGCCAATAATTGGCTGGGCGAGATTCGATGAAATTGACGAGCTTACTTTGAAGGTCCTTTTCATTGTTGAAGGTTATGAATATTACCAAATGAAAACGACAGAGCTGTAGAGGAGAAGATGGGCTTTCGAATGGTAGTGCACTTGATCAATTTTTATGCAAATCGTGCCGAAACGGGTTCAGTTTAAACGCTCATTACTTATTACTCAACCCAATATTTTGGTCATCCATCATTGGTCTTGATGACGGTCAGGAATTTGTGGTTTATGTATTATATCAACATTTTATCTAATAAATATTTAATTTGTATATAATACAAAATTATGTTTATACCAATCATCTGTTTTTGGAACAAATTTAAAATCAAGTGAAACATTTCTAAACGCACTCAATTTAATTTTAGATGCTGAAATACGAAGAAGAATTCTTATCAGCTCTTGAAGCGTTTGATAGGGCAATCAATCTGGATCCCACCTGGGAAGCTCCGCAAATAAAACGACGTCAATTCCTAAACTATCTCAAGGAAATCAGCGAAATGGTCGCCACCACCGGCAAGATGAAAGCGAAAAAGTTAAATCAGCTCCTAACGACGTTGGATTCGAAACACTTGGGCCCGTACGGCGGCGGCAACTACATATCAATGACTGGGCAGAAAATCAACTTGAAGGAGGTGCAGTTCAACGATCTGAAGCCAGGCCTGAACGAAGAAAAAGTGGTCCTGGGTAAAGTGGTGTGCTCGGTGCGCAACGAAGACACTGTGCCTTTGTAAGTAATAAAAGTAAACCTTTATTTCAATTACGTATAAAATAATATTATATCGTTTATACAATGTTTCAACACGTTTTTCTTCGATTACAGCACGTTTTGTTTGGTAGATAAAATAGGAACTTGTGTAGTTGCTACGATATACAATTTAGCCGACGGCAAAGGTGTTATCATAGGACACTCGGTCGCCATTCCTGAACCATATGTGTCCGATATCGACTTTAAGTACATGAGCGAGGTAAGAATCGTAATCTTACGTTCAATAATTAATTTGCTTTGTTGCGTTCGTGTTGGCAGCCCTTTGCAATCGCAGTAATTGGCGTCGTCGTTTCAGGAATATAAATTCCGCCTCATTCGCATCGAGACGCCGCTGATACTAGTCGTAAATGGTAAGAAAGCGAATCGAGATCTTCAAGCAGGCGTCCAGATGTCCCTTTTCAAAAAATTTGATTAACACCACTCCATTATACACTTTTAAAGCGCCATAATTGTGTACACGTTTCTTATGCGATTAATCGAATCACTGCTGGACTAATTGAAATGTTTATAATAAAATTATAAAAATAGCATAATGCATTATGTTAGTAATGCGTCAACTCGATCCGAATTTCATACGTTGCATAGGCGCCTATTAAATACGAACGCAGCGGTGCGTTCAGTTTCACTGGTTAAAGAAGTACCATTTTATCACAAACGTATATCACGTGACGTAGCAATAAACACATTTGACAGCCGTTAGAATGTTCTTCAGCTGTTCACTTCCAATAAGTTTAGATAATTGTCAAGGATTTCGTTAAACCATCTTCGCTTCACGGGGTCTTTAATTACGGGCGTCAAACTTTTTAGTTCCAGTTGAAGCAACGCCTCGTTGCGCAACAACCCGTTCAGTTCACTCAATAACTTAGCATCACCATGAATCTTCAGTAAGCTTGGATATGTGAAAATGTAATAATGAAGGGCGAGCCTTTGCGCCGCCCAGTTCTGAACTGTTTTATTGCCGCTGGCGACTTTGATTTGGCCCATGTGCTCCGCGTACCATGGGCTGAAGAAGTTCGAGAGTTCCACCGGACTGAGGTTCGATAATCCCCGCGTTTTCAATCGCTCGCGAATGCGTAGGTACACCGGCTTCCGGTAGACGTACACCTGGAAAGAGGACAATGTAAAGTCATTGCTTAGAAAGTCTGTCTCATGCGAAACCAAGGTCGTGCCGAGAGTGAAATGCTATTTTAATTATGCGACTGCACGTACGACCTCGAACTTTGGGCCGTGATTTACCTGATATAATGAGTTTCCAGTTACGAAAGAGTTGATGTAATGCGTCCCGACTCTCTTCGTGAACATGAGAACGCTGGTGACGTTGTCCACGTAAATGTTGTTGATTTCCTGGGTCATCGAGTCCAACAAATTGACGTTGTTTGGTATTCTAGCCAACTTTACCGTGTCCCAGTACCGCGACAATCGCACTAGCACATAACAGAAGTCCTTGTGGACGAACGACGAATTAATGCCCATATTCCTTGCGATTACCTCCGGCGAATTCCAGCCGTTCGTGAACGCTAGCCATGGTTTATCCAAGCCTTCGAACGTGAATTCCCTGAAGTACGCCTGCATTAATTGTACCAGATTGTCACAGAACTCCATGTGAAATTCCCCGTCGAACGTGTTCCTCTTCGCGCTACGACGCTCGTGGACGGTGAGCGGTTCCAAATTTGCGAAGACGTCGTACGTGGGTTCCCTGAATATCCAACCGGCATCCGACTCGTTCCTCCCGACCACCTTCATCGTAATTCCCAAGTATCCATATCGACTCATCAGATCCATGGACTGCCCCACTTGGAGGGAATCCCCGTTGGACCCGAGAAGCAAGACGGTCACTATGACGAGCAGCAGCGAACGCCACCACATCCTAACCGCGACTGACACCTGCAACAAACAATGATTGTTTTCAAAAAACATTCGCCAGTCCTTCCATTTTGCTACTTCCACGGCCGCGCGCGCGAATGCGATAATAAAACAATTCCGTCTGGTTTCCAACGCGAGCGCACGTGAACGCGTTCGCCATGTGCACAACAATTTGCCGGAGATTGTAATTATCCGTCCTTCAAACGGTTAACTCGAAAAGTGACTAAAACGAATCTCTTGCCGCGAAACGTATCTTTGCAGATTTTCGTGCGCGATTACATTATAAGGAATGTGCATGCTAGCCAAGCTATTCAGCAAATATGCAAAAAGAAACAACGCTGGAGTAAAGGACGGAGATGTATACAAACAAAACGTACTTAGCATAGTTTGTATCGGCCATGCGAGCTGGCGATATGATCGCGAAGACCGGGCGAGTGGCGCGGGTGATAATATCAAACAATAACGCGCTGGTTCGTAATTGCAGCGGCGCATGCGACTCATGTTTCGGTATCAATTCTATTCCGTATACGTGGACCGCGGTCGCATTACACATTAGTTTGTATTTGTCGATATGAATTTCTAATTAAAAGTAAATGCGGTACGTGCTTTAATTGCGCAATTAGATTACGCAAAGCCCGAGCGCCGGGCGAAAACGTGCGGCGCTTGTTGAGAAAGCATCAGAAATTATTATTTTTGTGCACAACAGTGATTATTTAAGCGGCTACCCGCAACCCAAATTTAGTTTATTGTGTTGTATCGATGCAAGGCTTACCAGAGCATATAGTGCGAATTTGGCAGTTATTTAATTACTGAACAACTTAAGTCACTTTTGGAGTGACATAACGAAGTGGACGACGCGTTTGGAAAAGACTGCGTGAAAACAATGTCGTTTTTAATAGTTTGTCATAACACTTCTTTTACTTCCTTGTTTTGCCATTCATTTAAGATAACGGTTTACTATTTAGTAGCAATTATTAGATAAATCAATCGTTACGGATTGAACGATTTATTACAATTTAAACGTACCGTAGATTTATGTAACTTTAACGGACAACTTTAACGCGCCGCAAATCGTTGCACCTTCGCGTATCGCACTTTGTTTCCAAACCGGAGAATGTGTCATCTACGCGGCGTCGCAGGATTCCGTATATTTTGGTCGGAACTGCGTTCGTCAGGGGCTGCGAGGCGGCGCTATCACAACACTGTTGCACCGCGTGGTCTGGCACATATTATTGACCAGGTTGGGCGCTCGCTCCCTGTGAATCGAGCAGGTATATCCCTCGTTTGTCAGCAGGCCGTTAAGTGCCCGAGCGCACACACACCGCAAAAGGGGGAGAAGTCGCGGAGTTGCGCGCCTGTCCGCCTGGCGCTCGTCGTTTTAAGCTGTGCAGGGTAACTCGCGCTCGATCCTGCTCACACTTTCACTGCTCCAACGCGACTGAATGAACGGAACGCAACAATTTTATAAAAGCGCCACCGCGTTCGACGACGGTCATGCACGTTCAATCGAATTACTAATGCCGCTGTGGTAAACGCAGGAGAGGGGAAATAGCCACCGGTGTAATGGATTTCATTGAATTGTTGATTTTCCGCATTCGACAGGCGATAAGAATAAAAAGCAGTATCTGGTGGCTTCGATTGCGTGCCAGGCCTCGAGGAATGTGGAAATTATACATATTGTTTGTAATTTCATATGTTTAATGTTACCCTTATCGCATTCAATTCGCAGTTTTATTATGACGTAATTGCGATGGAAATTAATTCCGAATTTATCATTTCTATGGCACGTATTTCCAATGGTTTGCAATTGTACAGGATGAAATGTAGTCCAAAATAGGGTACGAATTTTGACCTTGGCACTCGAATAAACAATTCGACCCTTGCGGTTTGTCCCATTTCAAATCTGGACCTGGATTTGAAATGGGACTAAATGTTTTGATATAGAATTGATTATTCTCAAAAATATTCATAACCCTTAAAATATAATATCACAATGTACAAAAAAATTGAAATCCAATCATTCTTGAATGAAACAATTTAGTTTCAATTCATATAATTTTAGTAGGTATAAAGCATGATTATCCAATATTTAATTTTTGGCTGTCTATTAAAGTAGTTTTAAAGTAAACTAATCATATTCTGTAGTAATAAACTAAAGTGCACTAAACTAAATTTCAATTATAAACAGCTTTCAAATGCGCCAGTAATTAAGCATCAAAAATACAACTTTTGCACTACTTTTTTATAAATTGTTTTATAGCTACTTTCTTATTAACTGCGCCAAACTGTGCCGAATATACGACTTGATAAAGACCCAATTACTCAATTTCGAATAATGTAAGACCTTTATAGATTTAGACACAAACGCGGACGTCGTGTTTTGCGCATATTTATTGGCAAATTATGTAATGATGAGAATGTTCCTTAATGTACCGGTTTTCATAGGCAACGTATTTATAAATACGGAACTTATAATCACTGCATATCTCAACACTGCGCGACTGGTCAAATCTTAGTGATTTGCGAAGAAAGTTATAAGATACCTACTCATTTTATTGTATTGTCCGAAGTTTTTCGACAGGCGACTCGAGAATATTTTGCCAAGTACAACTAGGAAGCACTTGCATTAAAGCTTTTAATGAAGGACTTCCAATTTCCGGTAATTAATTACTTAACGCCGGAGACGCGCTGAATAAACACTTGACCATAAAAGGAAGGAAGATTTGAAATATTTTTCGTTCTTTAAATCAGATGCAGAAAAGGCATTGAGCGTTGAACCGTTTCAATAACGAGGACGAGATATTTAAATCAATTGTGGGGTTTTAATAGTAATTTTATGTAGGCACATGCACATAAATTGAGTTCATTAATTGAGTAATTAAATATTTTTAATGCAAGCATAAAATTGTGCTTAATTGTTGTGATTGGTATAATTATAGGAGTTTATAGTGTTAATCAATCTCATATTTTAAGTATTTTGTTTGCTTAATATTTCTATCACAAACGTGTCATGAATTGTATAGATTCTCAAGACTGGGTAAGTGTCAGTTGGATGCTGCAAACGTTTATTTGTTATTTAGGACAACGCACAACTAAAAACATATTGTAGAACAGCAGGCGACAGCGCGTACGCAACTGATGAGTTTGCTTGAGAGAGCTTATTGCAAAATAGCCGACCTTGTGTCTGGTGGGCTGGTATACTATAATATCCGAAACGGACCATGGACAACGCGCGAGTACAGTAAGACGATTGATAAACGGATAAGTACAATAATTTTTTCCACCAAAAATACGTACCATACTAATAATCAATTAACTCAACTAAATCCAATTAGCAAATAATCGTCAGCCGTGACGCGCGGTCGGAGACATTGTCTTTCGGCAAGTTCGAAGACAAAAACTAAAATGTTTTGTAACGCGACCTAAGCGGTGTTACGAGACGCCGCGAACGAAACCGTCTTGTACCCGAGAGACTTTTCTGACCTGGACTCGATTCCGACGTTGCAACTAGACGGAGTCGTATCGAAATCGAAAGTGTTGCCGATCCGCTAAATGAAACGAAACCGCAGCGAGCGCACGGTAGCTGCCAGAGCACGAATAGATTTTTTTTAACGCCAACGCTATTTATACTAAGTAGCTGTTAATTAAATAACGCTGCAATGCAGATTCGTGTTGCAAACGCCGGCCGTGTGCATGCGCCTACAACTTTTTGTCTTATTTTTACAGCCCGGCGATTATTAAGAGCATGCGCTCCACGACCAAATGCGATTTAGAGCGCGCACTGAATATTTCTTATATCATTCTTACGAATAAGAAGACCCATGCCGCTGCCGGGAATCGAGTATCTGAAAAAGCAAACCGGTCCATTGATGTAATTAAAAGCGTGTCGCATAAGCATAAATGACATTGACTTATAATAGCTCCGATACTGCTCGAGGTACGGTACGACGGCGATCGGAGACTGGTGAAGCAGCGAACCGATCGAAAGTGAAAAATGCTCTTTTTACACGTCTAACTTGACGAACGTGTACTTACGCTGTCGCTTTCATTCCATAATGCTATTCTAGACGAACAATGAACACGTATTATGACACGCCGCTTTATGGTCTACTGGTGTGCCGCTTGGGCTTGAAAGTGCGTACGCTAATTCTCAATTCGTGACAATTTACGATGTAAAATTCATCGGTGGGAAAATACCGACCCAAATTGGCACACTTAAATTAAATCATTCAATTTTGCAGCGAAAGATAATGTGTTTAGAGTGCTATTAGTTCTTGCCAAATTTTACAATTGTTTTGTCCATCGTACATGCGATTTGGCAAATGATTTAATTTTATTCCGAAAGCGTTCTCAGGAACTCAGAGATTACAAAATTTGTGATCTTACTGGTAAGACATTACATACTTCCGATTTATATTAAAACATCACATAGGTATTTATGTACGTATATTATTTTATTAATCACGCGATCATTAAACTAGTCTCATTGAATTAAATAAATTGATAGCTTGTGCTTAAAATTTAGAGACATGATTAAATACACGCAGCAAGAAGTAAATTCCAATGTATTATGATACACGTTAGTGCGTAATGGATTTGTAATTTGAAACAAGAAAAATCTCCATTTGATCTCACCGTTATGCCAATATTCTAATTATATTGGCAACGTTAATAACGTAATTTAAGATGGCACAAGGTGATCGGGTACGATTAAAATGCGGTACGCATATACATTCGAGGCTTGAATTTCTTAATGTCGTCAACCGGCAAAGCAAAGAAGTAATTTTTTTCTAATTAATATTGTGCAAATTCTTCGAAATACCCTTGGCCTTTATTTTTACATTTGCCATCATTAATATTTCAAATGTTTCTGATTTAATGGTTAATTTGTTATTAGTATAATCAGGAAGATGTGCAAAATTATCTCTTTGAGTATACACTTCTTGTGCAGCAACATAAATTATATTAATTGATTATGTAGCATTTCTTGACACAATTCGCTGTAATTCTCCGCGCAAACCGCGAAGCTACGGTCGAAGTTTCTTTGTTGAGCATGATAAATGTGCTTGGCCGGATGCTCTCCGTCTCAACAGTCTCGACACAACTGCACGGACTTATAAACTTCGTTTTAATAACATCACGATGCTTCTACAAAATGCTAGCAAATTGCGCAATAGATCACACCGCTCAGCACTGATTCTTTTGCGCTAGATTTGTATTTTTGCAACGAATGCATGCGAAAGCATCAGGGTAAAACGCGAACCAGATGCGCTAAATTATGGTCGAGGCAGCTAAAAACCGACGAACGTTATCATATGCGTTGAATAATTCCAGTAAACGCTCCTACGTCGAAAACAAACACGACTTTGTTTGGAGAACTTCATTTCATACGGAGAGTGCACAAAACATCCCGACGACTGCGCGGGAAAGTCACATTCAAAACTTGTTCTAATCGAAATGATGCAATGTCGCTGACAAAAAATTACATTTGTCGTTGAAGTAGTTAATTATTGTGCAACCAGTCGTAACTGCTGGAAATCAGTTCGAAAGTACCTTCTAGTAACAAGTACCTATGCTTATTTTCTAGTTGATCGTACCATGTAGATTGTGGACGATCACGATGTAGTGCAATGCGCAGAATTGGGCTATCATCCTCGAACTATTTTTAATTTATTGCACATTACAGCCACATTGGTGTTTAACAAACAGTCGGCAAATAACGAAATGATGCTTGAAATAAACTTTAATTCGTTTGATGTCCTAATTTCAAAGACCAGGCACTCGTAACTATTTTAGTAACGCTTGAAGATGGCAAATTTCAATCTGGATTTCAGCAGCTTCATTCTTGCTCAATATAAAACTAAACTCGATTTATAAATTTTGTAATTGTTAAATGATAATTGTTTACCTTACTATGACGAGGCCGCCATGGCGATTGCCGAGCACTATGGAGCATCTTGACAGTTGTTGCTTCGAACGGTGACTATATGAGCAACACCAGTGTCTTCGCGATTAATGCTGATCGATCCCAAAACAATCATGTTTTGCAAGAATCGACAAAAATAAAAAAAATCAAGCGAACACCTCGGCGTACGAGTGTCGCGCTGCGCAAACTTCGCCTGAAGTGCACTTTCGAGAAAAACGTACAATAATCAATTTAATCAAAAGCCTTCTGCAGCGAACGCAAACGAGCGCTAATGACCATTAAACGAGTAACTAGTATGTGCGCGAATGCTATGCCTTCTGTTCATTGGTTCTGCTCGTCCGACTAACTAAGGTCAACACACAACATTCAAGCCACAAAAACAGAAAGACGATTTGTTACATAATTATCTCTGCGGCGGCTATTGCTGCGATACATTCCTTGCGCATGCTCTGCCTAAGTTATAAAAGTGAAGACATCACTGAAATGCCACGCTCGGATCGCTTAGTTGTCAACAGGCAAGATTTTTTCATGGGATTAATCATCGAGGAAGACAATTACGCTATACCAGCAAATAAAAAATTTGAGAAAAAACAAAGGTCGTTATTGATTTATACCTAATTGATTCTTTTGCTAGAATTTTTCCTGGAAACGAATTGGAAGTTAAATTTGTCGTAATTATGTGTTTTTTTGTTTAACATTTTTTATAATTTTCAGAATTTAGATCAATAAAAATTTATTTATTGAGGAAGACAAAACTGCGCTAGCAAATTGAGGAAATTAAGAAAGTTATTTATATATGATCAATTGATAAATTATTGCAAAAGTCCTATGTCCGGAAAAGAGTTTAAAGTAAAACGTTATTGTTAACGGATAAAAATATTATTTGATTCTATGTCATGGAAAATGAATGCATTAAATAATTTGCTTTAAAATTTACTACCCCTTTAAGTGCTTAAATATTTACGGATTTATAAAACACAGAATAATTCTTTGGCTTTCTGGAAAAGTTATTTCAATATAAAGGTACCTTCGTAAAAATTACGTGATTGCTTATAATAGATATTCCGTTATTGTCATTTTTGAAAATTGCAATTTTAGATTTAATTGTATGATTTAAACCAGGAAGTTATCAACTTGAAAATTTTCTGTGCCCTAGTTTAAATATTACCAAAACCTACATACATTTCTGCTCGATACTCAGTATTCCTATTCTCCTTTAATCTGAAGTTTGAAGTTTTGGGATATTAAAAGAGCAAAATAGAAATTACATTTTGATATAGTTTCAATTTATTTTTGCAAAGTGCCTGATTTCACAAGAAACTCATCGACTCTAACCAAATTAAATTTATTTGGTTTATTTTTTTTAAATTATTTTTATTGACATACCTATCAAATGAAAAGCACGAGGATTATAAATACGATAATAATTTACTGCAATTTTAGATCCCGTAGTAGATGCCGCTTATAAGATTCGGTGGTTATATGGAACCACGTGTTATATGCCACAAATCTGGCAGGAAGGAACGAATAGTATCGCATTCGTTCGCATTGTAAAAGTGGTGATATAACGGGAAGAAGCAGTCGTATGTCGTTATAAGGTATGAATATCGTGAGGTTATAGAATTTGTTTCGACTTAACTCGGGTAGCAATTGATTGATTGGAATGAAACAAAGACGAGGGTAATCGGCAACAATTTGGCTTTGGTATATAAATCTTGGCAAATTTTGGAGGTGCGCAAAATCGATTGTGGACTGGATCGTGCGTACTGTCGTTCGGTCGTCTCGAGCGAACGGTCGCAAGGTCATCAAAAGAAGTACTAACTCAACTCAGCCGGTATGCTACAACGTCCGGTGGCGGCAGTCTCAGTCGTACAGTTGTTTTTGGAATTCTGGCCGATTACTATTGTAGTTGTATGGTTTAAGATCCTCGATTATGTCATTTTTTTAAATTATTATATTCCCATGTGTTCCATGATGCCATTTATATTATATTATATGCTTCTATTTATATTTTTGAATATTGTAAATAATTAGTTACGTTTACTAACTCTTTACTTCTTCCTACCAGGGCAGGTCGTATTAGTGGGTGTTGGGAAGTCTGGGGGTGGAGAGGTACTGGCACTTTGTCATCGGCGTCTTTATGGAATTTCGGTTATAGTGTATAAATTCGGCTGGCCCGACGTGTTCCTTATGTTGCTAATGTATATTACAACATTTTTTAATACCTGTGCTTTATCCATAGTTATAAAGAGTTTCCTCTTAATAATTTCAATCTTTTAATGGTTCGTTGAAAAGTTGTTGGGCCATGGCGCGGCTAATGGAACACACAGTATGCATAATCTGATTATACAGGGACGCATCTTTACTACATGCAGAGCCATTAATATTAATCTAATACCAATAAAATGTCACTAGCTCTTTCTATACTGGCATTTTCGAAAAGCCAAGGATTGGATTTGTCATTATCGCGTCGTTATCTATTACCTACTAGTAATAATTAATTTTTTCTCGGATTATTAATAATTTCCATAGACCTCAACTTGTATAAAATGATATTCTGTACCATTAAATATAATGGAAACATATAAATACTATGATCAGAACATTTACTAGTTTTGACCATACAGAAAATGGTCCGATTTAGTTAGTAATTTTTAAAACAGTACTTCCGGCCCAACTCTATAGATATGTGAAATGCGTGCTCAGTAGCAGTTTTAATTCCATAGACGTTGATGCAATCTCTGACACGAAAAACATGCATCAGTGTGAAGGCCAAACACGGTTGAATTGATGACCATTCCGCGTTTTTCAAAAGGTTTCTTCACATTTCCAAGCGTTCGAAGCTAAACGCTATTAAATCTTTCTACACTTACCATTGTCCGATTGTTATCCGTCTACGACAATCATACCAAGGCCTGTCCATGTTGCATAAAACACAGCGATGTAGTTGACAGAAGAAAGTTTCGCTGTATAATTACGGATTACTCCAATTGTAAATCGGAATTTCGGCTCGCGATGAACAAATATCTCTTCAGTTGGTCAAGGATGCAAATTGCGTGTGGGTATACACGCGCAATATCCATTTAAATAGTAGAAATGACAAAAAATATCAATGCGATGACAATGACATGATAATGAACGTTGTGAAACGTCTAGCTCATTTAATTCTGCGAGCATTTAGTGCACTATTAATGATTTCATTATGGGTTCAATGAATATTAAAAACAAATTTGCATTAATTTTGTTGTGATGTGCCAATTATAGAAAATAATCATTTACGTTTTGTTTTCATAAAAATTGTTATGCAGAGTCATCCAACGAACAACGTAGATACTTGGATTTTTACACCAAGATAGAAAAGAGAAATCAGCATTCTCAGTCTCATTACAATAATGTAGATGGCGCAAAATATCACTTATCCAAAATTAGATGTGTTTTGATCGAGATGGTTCCATCCACGGACTGCAGATGGCTCTGCGATGCAGAATTGTAATTTAGAGGCTGCACCAAGACTCTTCAGATGTCTCCCTACGTCGGATTACGAATAAATATACCTGGCGCAAGGCCTACAAGTTTTCAAACTTGTAATGCCATTCATCTAAAATTTTCTAAGTGCGAGGGGACATTCATTGAACAAAACCGTGAAAATAATACTACCGATCGCCCCAGGGGTGAAATATCGCCTACATTGTGCGAGCGGCTTCACAAAGTACCAGCAAATTTTCGGCAGCTTTTGGCATTATTCCTCGCTTACGAGAATCACGCACTTGAAATCTATAGCTAATTCATGTCCTCAAGAGGCCTTCTCGTAGTGGACAATGGTCACCCTGTCCCTGCCGTCGCACAAACCGACAGAACGTTCGATGATCACCGTCCGTAAGATACACAAAAACATAACATTGTCGTTTGACAAAGACATCATTGGCCATCGCCCATAATGATTGTGTCGCATTCAAGGTGACGAAAAATTTAGAAAGCAGGTACGCTTGTCGGCGTTCACGACTGCATTTTGTTTGACGCGCGTGTAATCAAGAGCACGCCGCTCGCCTTCGGTCTCAAACAAGTCAACGACTGTTAAATTTATTACTCCCGTGCATACAATGTAGGTACATTTTTGGTGACAGATTTCGTATGAATGAAACCGAAAAATTGGAAAATTAATTGCGCGTCTCAAAAGTGCCGACGCAACCTACTCGATTGAGCCGTCTTTCGTTCTCGAGCAAGGCGATTAATGAAAGAGGAATCTCTCCTGTCGTCAGATTGTCTGGTAATTATTAAGTAGTTTTACGAAAGGCCGGCGAAAAAGCTCTCGGGATTGGACGATAGGAATAAAGAAACACGTCCTTGTGCAACGGCGTTGCAGGCATAAAGTGGCATTTCAAAGGGGCGATTATCGAATCCGTCCAGAAGAAGAGGTGATTATTACCTATTGATTACTAATCACTTCTAACACCAGTAGCAAGAAAATGACATTACATACTTTCTACGAATCGTAAGTAGCTTATTGGGCGAGGAATGCCGGGACAAAAATGCAGGCATTTTCGAGTTCTACGAGTTATATCCAGTCGGGTAAGACTGAGCGAGTCGCTTTTCCATAGGAGGTCATACTGTGTGCATACTTACGCTTAGATTACGCCATCTTAATCATTCGCATGGGGGCTCAAGTAGTTTGATCATCGAAGAAGTGCATATAAGTTCGTGTCGAGGTGGTAATAAAGTTCGAAAACGATATTAGTTTGTAATTAAATCGACATACGACGAGCGCGCACCATCTTAGAAGATTGGCTTAAAATTTGGTTAGAAATATTCAGTAATCAGACTTTATAAATTTTATTTTGAATTAGTATTTTAATATATTTGCATAGCTGTTTATCAGAAACACATATAAAGTTTCTGAGAAATTAAAATCAACAACCGTTTTTACACTTTGTCTATGATCTCGCCGAAAAAGTGCTGAAGGGAGATTTGCGGTTCGCGATTACATGCAACGGCTGAAGTTGCCGCTAAGTAGATATATTTCCGTGTGGTCAACGGCTCACCTTTGTAATAAGAGATAAGTGTCCATTGTTGTTTTTGGTGTAAGTATGGGCGAAACGGGGATCCGAGCCATCCGAGTGAAACTAAAACGAGACCTCCCTGCGAGGCTACCGGTCCGAGAAGCGGGGGCCGAGTGTTTGGACTAGAGGAGAAAAAAGGCATCATCCACACTTGCCATAAGTATGCACACAAAGAAATACAAGACCAATCCTTTCAGTCGCTACCTGTTAAGACTCCTGCGGCGGCGGTGGCCATTGGCGGACGGCGCGCCGGCCCGCTTGAAACTGCTCGCTCACGCAGAAACTGAATTGTTCACTGCTACCGTTTAATAATATACACACAGACGCACGCGGGCGTGATAGACGCACACGTACCAATCGTGCAGGTCTAATGACCGCAGCCGCCGCGGTTTTGAATAAATTCATGAGATGCTGAATATCGCCGCATAAACACGCGCGCGTTCGCTTCTCGTTCTCACGTCGCGCATCCATGTCTAGGTTTTGATTTGACGTGACGGGCCACGTCTAATTCGTTTGATAAGGGGTCTTTAACTTTCGATGTTCCGCGGTGAAAATGCCCACAATCGGAATATCCAAACAATATTTTATTTATTCGGGAGCCCGCGCGTGTTTGTGTGCCCCGCAAAGCCAATATGCATAATTTGAGAACAATGCGCTCGAAACGAGAGCGTATAAACTTTTTCGACGAAGAATAACTGGGAACGTCGGATCTTACGAGCCGGCCGTGATTATTTGTTTTAATATCGAGTTGACATGAAAAAATCTCGAGCCGATCGGTTGTTTTTACGGCACACAATTGATCGGAGCGGTTCATTAAAGGACACGTTGCTATGCGTTGCAGAACGATGATGGATGACATCGGGTTTATCGGTGTATCGCTGCCAGTGATCAACGCGCCGTTTTTATATGCCTTCGCCGCTCGTACGGGCCTGTGCCCGGTGGTCTCGCTGTTTCTACGCACTCCTACATGTCATTGTAATCAAGCGCACGAAAAGTACACGTCTTGAAAAAGTTCCCATTTCATTCGAGCCTTGCCGCACGAGATTAAACGAGAACGCCAAACGAACGCCGCCATGTGAACGCAACCCTTCTTCGCGTATCAATTCCGATTGCGGCGTCGCTCCGAATGTTATCGTTCTGGATTTGGCACCTGTGACGGCGACGCCGACGAAAACATTCCCATGGCAAGAGCGGCGGGTGTCGAAAAATTACTGATGTTTAAATCTTTCTCCGCACTCGGCTAAACAGTCGTACCTGAACCGAAATCATGCACCCATTATATTTTGACTCCGCGAGCACAAAACAGTATTGTACGATCAGTATTGTGCACTTGCCGAGAATCACAACGTGTGCACACACAAAAAGAAAACCGTACGCACAATACGAGGTGGTACAATGCTCTTTGTGGATTGGACGAAACGCCGACAATTTGCTATCAACACATTCCTGGATCCTCGACCGTTTCAACCAACTTCTGGCACGATTTAATTAATCAAAAGATCGTCATCGGCAGATATGCTGGTCGTGACAATAACAAAAATCATTGTATTCCAGCGAAAAGTTTGATTTGTAAATTGCCGGAAAGCAATCGGAATGAGAGGGTTCATTCGATTAGAAGCGGCACCGCTAATGAATAGACATTTAATTTTCAATGGGCACAATACTAATGTAGCTCTACGAACGCGGATAATTCATATAATGAAATGCAGAATCAAACGCGGCTTCCACAATGGTCAGCACGACGCGCGCCGAATAAAACATCATCAGTCCGGTAGCGCTCGTCGTGTATCTTGCGAGCATTGAGATCAAAAGGCGGCCATTGCTTGAAGAAAGCGCGCGCGGAGTGACTGTCTGAATTCTTCGAAGAATTATTTTTACCATAAGCGAGTCGGTATACCGACGAAACTCCTCTGCTGCCTTTCATCCGCGCGCAGAGTTTTGAAAATGCGCCGCCGCGGCGGTAAAGAAGACGTGCCGATAGATACACAAGCCGATAGTGAGAAATTCAATTAGATAGATAATCTGGACTTATATACATATAGGTTTAATGCATTGAAGGTATGGCGGTTGTGCCGACCGCGACAGATACCAAAAAAAAAATCTGGGTACTAATTCGGTGCTCTCTTCATTTTTCATTTTTTCCTTCGGCCGCGTTTCGCTCCAGATTTCGTGTGCCGGGTCTCAGCCTCCCGTGTAAACTAATCCTTTCTGTATCGGACGAGAAGACAGATGGGTTAATAAAGCGTCGGTCTTCGGCCTCACGTTTACCTAATCATTTTGCCTCCAACTTATTGACATTTCGGCGTATGAGTTTGATTCCTAACGCAGATAATGCGAGGACAAAAAGAGTCCCAGTTTAGTTTCGTATCACCGCATTATATTACCTGCTCTTTTCACCTGTCTCGTCTTTCTTCACTTGCGCATGTTTGTGCTGTCAAATTGGGTGACGATTTTTGCCTTTGATATATAATATTTTCGTAAACAAGGCGGTCGTTTTTGGCAGGTCCCACCCAGAACCCATTAGTGAATTGAAACCCGAATTTTTGCTTTATCTTTTATTGAGACACATTATGTCATTAGTGCGAGCATGTAATGTTTAAACACGGCGGTATTCCTCAGCAAGACGGGAGAGAGCGCGGGCGTAAGCAGACAAAAGTTCAGCCCTGGCGGCGAGATGATCAGCATCGACCTCCGGAACGAATTCGGTTGGGAGAGTCGGGATTTCTGGGACTTCGTTCAGATGAGCCAAGACTTCGGCGGCAGGGACCGGTTTGTCTTCGTGGAGGCCAAGAGCCTTAGCCATGTTGAGCAGGGTGAGATGGTCGTTGCGGGCCTTGATGAGTTCGTGAGATTCCGGGACGGGGACGACGATTCCCTCAACGGGTTGCGGGACATCAGCGCCTTCAGCTCCGAATCCTTGATTGGCAGCAGCCACGTAGGTGACGGTGTGCTTCACGCCATCCAGATCGAAGTAACTGTAGCTGCCGATGACGCGACCATCTTGGAAGCGTTGTTCAGTGCGAGAGGCGGTTTTGGTGTCGTAGCTGAGCTTGTAATTACCAAGGGTATCCTCCTCCAGGTTGACACGTCCCTCGTCCAATGGGACGCCATGGGTGAAGACCAAGAGGCCAAGGAAGGCAACCTAATTATAATTATAATTTGCATTAGATTAATGGATAGAATATTATATGAACCAAAATGTTTGTTTACTTACAATAGATTTCATGGTGAATGAGCACTGTTATTTGAAACAAACAACTGATGCTCCTTGATCGGTGCTCCGGGGTTTTTATACTCAAAACTAACATGAACTGACATAACCGCTGGTAATTAGCGAGAAAACAAACAGGTATTTTAATGTATAATTTATTACCCAAAATGGGTCCTATTTTCGGCATGCAATTAAAGTGCAATTGGTAATTGCAGTTTAGGTACCTTTAGCTTTTTAGCTTCTCGTTGGGCGGCTTGCACTGGGTTGACATCATACGGTGTCGCTTGCAAATTGTACAATTGTGCGCGCATTGTAATCACGGCGACCGAGAAGAAAGAAAACAGCAAATCCGAAAACTATCTGTATAAGTGGTTCTTTAAGTCACGATAAGCTGGAAGCGATCTTTTCAATTCGAAAACCCGCAATATTGGTAGCGACTGATACCTGCCATGTAATCCCCATAATGTAAAACCCTAGTTCTTTCTATGGCTTAGTAAAGTTTCATCCCTTTATGCGGAAAAATACTCTAGTTCAAAGACGCCGAGTCGTCGGCATTAGGAAAAAGGTAGGAGAAATCTTTTGCACCGCAAGATCATCCCTCATGCCCATGCCTGCGTTTTTTCGAACATTGTAAGTGCACGCACCGACACTTAATACAGATACAGAATTTAAAACGAGAAGGCTTTATCCTCCTTTGCATTCGAGGAGTAACACCCGTATCTTTTAAAGTTTGGTGTGAATCAAACTTTTGCAACGGATACTCTCATGACCGCCTGAATCAAAATTCATTTTATCAAATTTCGGATTAAATTTCTGCTGCGCTGAGAGCGTGCACTTGTTTCGGATCGTGGGGGCCTACACATTTAACTATCAAGATTGATTCCTGACAAATAAAGCGTATTGAATTTCTCCCGCATTGTTCCAGGATTTAAGGGATCGCAACATGTGTGCCGGCGATTGTGCGTGTAGGCGGCGAGTTGCGTAATCAAAAATTGGCCTTCTCGTGGTAGCTGTTGCACCACAGCGCCCGAAGGTTGTCGCAACGTGCAACCCCTATTGCGAGCATCGTTTTGCCGCACGCGTAAAAAGGGCCGCGCCGCCGTCTATTTGCGTTATTTGTAACGAATCATTCCCCATTCATCAGACGAACGGAGGGTGTTTTGATCCTCCAGTTGTAAGCTTCATGGATTTTATAAATGCTGTTATGGGTGTTTCATACGTGGCGCGCTGCGTACGAAATCGTACGCACTCCTTCGATCTCGCGCCGCGGCCCGGTCAAAGGGGCGCCGACGTGAAGCAAATTAAATGCCTGCCTATCGCAGTCATGAATAACATATCTATATATGCAAATTAGATGACTGTTTAATTCAATTTAATAGCATACGACGCGAATTTTAAATACTCCTCAGACGCGCCGTTCATTACGGACTTTTTCGGCGTGAAAAGTATGCGAAAGGCAGAGCACACGCTCTGCTTAAAAACGGCGTAATGCGTGGCAAATTAAAACACCTGTATGCCCGCGAAACGCTCGGAATATGCACACGAGATTTTGTAATAAATTATAGGCGTTTCTTGAAAGCGCTGCTAATGAATAAATGTTGCGTGAATGTCAGTAAGCCATGCGATAAACGCTTTATACGTGTAACAATAACCCCGGTGATCGATCATGCAGTATCTGTGATGTACGCATGCGAATGCCAACGAAATATAGAAATGCTAATAATGTTGATGAAGCCGCCTGTCGGTATAAGCTGTAGGTTGTGGTGATCCCAATGTGAATAAGACAAACACTCAAACCAGTGGGTACGTAGTTTATTTACACAATTATTTATTTATTTAAAACGCTGTTATATTAATTACAATTTACATCAATTTTTAGATTTTTAATTTTTAATCAATTACTTGCATAATTCTTACACAATTTGTAATTAAGTATTATTTGACTATCATTTAAAAA
>JARRAA010024073.1:0-46919 GCA_030557295.1 Ecitodaemon sp. MM-2014 | reverse complement strand
GAAGGGGAGGTTTTTAGTGGGTGAGGAGACTTGCACGCTCGCAAATGCGAGCACGCTCCAAGTCCCACACTCCGGCATTAAGCGTTTTTACCCCGAAGAAAAAAAAAAAAAAAAAAAAAATTGTTAATTTTTTAGATGACATTTGTTAATTTATAATGTTTAATATCTTGTCTCCGTTTCAAGCCCAACCAACAATCACCTTCAATTGCAGGTATGAATTTACCTTTGAGGAATGGGAGTTTTGTCTAAGATCACAATTTGAAATTTTCTCACAATATGGAAAATGATTGTTTTAATTTACATCAAAGCAAATCTTGAGCCAATACAGTTACGTGGACCGAGTCCAAAAGGAAAGTATGTGTAGGGTTTGTTCTCATCGGAGAAACGCTCCGGATTAAATTTATTATGATTACGGAAGTACTCCTCATCGTAGTGAATTCCGAATACAGGCAACCAAATAACTTCACCAGGAATTAGTTGAACTGGCTTTTCATCTGGATTTTCGGGTTCAATGGTATAAGTTCTAGTGCACACTCGATCAATGGCTACGAGGGGTGGATGTTTTTACCACTAATAACCATATCCATTTATTTAATTTTATTTAAACTTTCCATTATTCTCGGTTTTATCAATTGTCAATGCGCACAAAGTTGAGGGAAGAGACCGCAACTTTACAGCATCCTTAATCAAATTTTTGAAGAACTGTGTTGTTTCCGGATTAAATAGTGTTATACCAAGAAACTGAAAATTTGAGAATTGAAGCATCTGTAAATTTTGTTAAGAGTAGATACAACTTACTTTAAATACTTTTGGGAAAAACAGAGCACCTATAAATTTCATGCCATTCCAAAATCCACTAGCAAAATTGGCAATGTCGGAGCCCCTTTCATAAAACTCATTTTGTGGATCTTTTAATGAATCTACACTAACTCCAAACGCGCAATTTGTAATACATCATTGGCAAATGTATCTAATGTATCTTTCATGTTTCCTCGCTCGCTTTCGTGTATTTACGTTATTTGTATGTCATGGTCATGTGGCAGTAGATTTCTTTGGTTGTCGATTCGTTCTTGACTTCGAATTGGGCCTGAACATATGAAGCTGCTTCTCCATATTCTTGTGCGCCTGCAAAGCAATTGAAACAATTAGATGCATGTGAATGATTCGGCCATTTCACTTCACGTCCGGTGACACGCACCCGCATATTCGGCAAAGCATATCGTCAGTGGGGATTTCTTTATTTTCTCCTCGAACAAATCCTTTTTGTTCAAGAACAAAATTATGGAGGTGTCCGTAAACCATTTGTTATTGCAGATTGAATCAAACAGTTTTAAACTCTTTTGCATCCGATTCTAAAACAAATCAATCAAATCAGTAATTACTTTCGATGGTGTTTAGATAATCAAGTACCGTCGTCTCATCTTCATGCAACACTTGGTCATATTCGCTGATAGCTACGCAGAAAATGATTGCTCTCACATCTTCAAAAGAGTGAATCCATTTCTTTCGTTCTGATCGTTGCCCTCCGATATCAAATTATCTGAAATCAATGCGACATTATAGATGTTCGTTTACGAAATACTACTGAGTCTCTGTCACTTCCTTAAAGTTAAGATTTTTAAATGGTCAACGATGCCAGTGGTTTTGACGCGGGTACGCAGAATAGATACTCTTTCGCTCCCAATTCAATTTGGAAAGAAAAAATTGAAGTGTACATTTTTTATGGAATGACCCCAAGGCTTAATTAAAATTACATTGATTTGGGTGAAATAGGCACGAAAAGATTAAAAATAATTAGAATACTTCATATGAATAATGTTTACAGATTTACCATATACAATAAGCTTATCTGCATTTGGAACACAAGATATTTAATTTTACTCTTAGCCCCTAGTTCAAACTATCTCCGGTCTTCCCAACACATTTTCAACACCTTTGCAAATGAATATTACATTAATTCCAACAACCTGCAAATTACAAATGTTCATGTGATTTGTTTCAAAACACGCTTTTTACTGTCCCCAATCCAGCAACAATAAAGATAAATAAAAAGGCTTTAATTCGCATTAGCCAAATAAGACCATTAAATGACTAATTTCATCCGTTGCGGCAATATTTATTTTGCACATGCATAAATTGTACAATTTTATGTTTTAATCATCCAGTGCATTTCAGTTTGTGTGTGTGTGAAAGATTGAAATTTGCAGTGATCATGTTTAACTACAACAAAATGAAGTTTTGGATTCGTTGCTTTGTAATTTCTATAATTTTCAGCTACGTCTTACTGAAATTTCGAGTTACGTCACATAATTCTGTGCCTAGACCTAATATAATCTGTATACTTGCCGATGATATGGTATAAAGGACAATTAAAACTTTTCAATATACTCACTATGTCATTTTTATCAACCAGGGTTGGAATGATGTTAGTTACCATGGATCTGATCAGATCTCTACTCCGAATATTGACGCATTAGCTTATCATGGGATTATTTTAAAAAGACATTATTCCCAACAAGTGTGCACACCTTCGAGGGCGGCCTTTCTCACCGGGCAGTATCCAATGCGGCTTGGTTTCCAAGGATATCCTATAGAGATAGGCCAGCCTAGATTTATTCCTAAAGATGTGAACACGTTGCCATTGAGCTTAAAAAGACTTGGGTACCATAACCATATGGTGGGAAAATGGCACCTGGGTTATGCAAAAAAGGAACACACTCCTCTAGGATATGGATTTGATACGCATTTTGGATATTGGAATGGATACACTAGCTATTTTTCTCATAACGTTGGATATGTAAGTGTCTTAAGAATTTTGCCTGTTATTATTCGTGTTAATCTTTTGTTTGCGCAGACACTTCATGGTTCAGATTTTCATAACGATTACGAACCCATTCTTGATAAATATGGACAATATGCAACGGATTTATTTACTGAACGTGCTATAGAAATTATTGAGAATCATCCTGAAACGGACTCTTTGTACCTTGTTATCAATCATCTAGCCGGGCATACTGGACTCAATATTGGTTCTGATGATGAGACAGTATTAGAAGTGCATAATATTACAGCTACCAACAAAAAGTATTATTATATTAAGGACGAAAAACGTCGAAAATATGCAGGTCCTTTACTTTTAAGATACCTAATATTGCTATTCTGCATACATAGATTTTAGAAATTATTGAGAGAATGGATCAGTCGATCGGTGAGGTTGTTGGCGCATTGGCTAAGAAAAACATGTTGAAAAACAGTATAATTGTATTCTTCTCGGACAACGGGGCGCCAACGTATGGTATCCACAGCAATGCAGGTTCTAACTATCCCTTGAGAGGCATTAAAATGACTATGTATGAAGGTGGCATTAGGACGCCATCTTTGATATATTCCCCATTATTGAACAGTGCGGAAAGTGTCTTTAATGAACTATTTCATATTACTGATTGGGTGCCAACTTTATACAACGCTGCAGGTGGTTATCAATTATAATATAATTTCACCTTAAATGTGATTTTAATGTAATATGGCATTAATGTGAGTTTGTTTTTAAAGGTGGTGATGTTAAAGATTTAGGTACAATTGACGGCATTAGTCAATGGTATCATATGGCAAACAAATATGTTTCCTCAAAAAGAAGTGAACTCTTCGTTGACATTGATCCTAAATTTAACTATGGAGCAATTATTGGATTCGGTGGACGATACAAGCTGGTTAACAGTAAGTTTCATTACAGTTCAAATCATGACTATAGTGCAATTGATTTATTATTTTAAAATCACACGGTAGTGGTGACAGAATATTTTACTAGCCTTAATAATGATAATTGCGCATATTATAATTAGTGCTGCGTTTCAGATTCGTATTTTTCGTTTAATCACTCTGGAGATCCAGGCTTTACGAACTCAACTGCTCACTTCGAGCGTGTTAAATTGAGCAAAACCAATCTAATTCTTGAAAAACTCTCCAATCGCAGACTCACTCTACCAGAGACAATACAACGACGCGCAGATTTGCTTGTTAAGTGTAAAAAGGTTGCCGAAAAAGATGTAAAACCTTGTAATGGAATGTGTTTATTTAATTTAGAGGAAGATCCTTGCGAGTACGATGATATTGCAAATGAACACCCTGACATTGTTGAGTATTTGTGGCACAGGCTGGAAACGCTTAAGAATCAAGCCAAGCTGAAAGCAGATATAAAGACTGACCCGAGATCTGATCCAAAATATTGTAATAATACTTGGTTCAATTGGTTGGATGACGACGGTTGTTGGTTTCGCAATAACAATAAAGAAAATCGACAGGAAAGTTTTGTTCAAAGATATTCTCATTTATAATGATTGTAATCATAGTTAATTATTTAGTAATGCTAAATATTTGTTAAATAATGTAACCTATATACTGACACATATATACTGATAATATTATCTGAGGAACTTATGCATTCACCTATAAATAATTTCTAATATTAAAATTCATAGTTATTTTGCATAAATTATCGATTATGAAAATCTGTTACAAATGCAATAAAATCCATAATTATAAACGAAGCATTGTATTATAATTTTCTTTCATTTGATTTCCATTTTGAGTAGCGCGTATCAATCGCTAAATTGTAAAACGCGCGGAATATTTGAGCCTCAAGGCTTAATAATATATTTTTTTCAGTTCAAGTTCAAATTAGCATAACTTGATTGCACGGTCTACTAAGTAGGTTAACTTGTAGCGAGTCTACTTTAAAGTTGTTAAAATATACACATAATATTTCAGTTAAAGATGAAATTTCTAGTGCTTGGCAGCGTTGTTATTCTGTTCTTAGTAGGTTCCCTGGGTGTGTATTTGTTTAAGAAGCCATCCAGACCGAATATCATTTTTATAGTTGCTGATGATGTGGTAAGTTATTATAACTTTATGCAATACGGAAGTTCTAATGAAGGTCTAATGTTCTAATTTGTTTATTTGTTCTTCTTTTAAGGGCTGGAATGATCTAAGTTATCATGGTTCGGATCAAATTTTAACGCCAAATATAGATGCACTTGCATTTCATGGCTTGGCATTACAAAGGCATTATACTCAGCAAGTATGCACTCCTTCAAGGGCAGCGCTTCTTACTGGGCAGTACCCAATTCGTCTTGGGTTCCAAGGATATCCTTTGGGCGCAGGAATGCCGAAGTTTATACCAAAGGATGTCGATACATTACCTTTCAGTTTGAAACGATTAGGGTATACGAATCATTTGGTCGGAAAATGGCATCTTGGATATGCGAAAAAAGAATATACTCCTTTAGGATATGGGTATGATTCACATTTCGGTTATTGGAATGGATACATAGGATATTTCGATCATACAGTTGGATTTGTAAGAATCTAGTTGCCTTGATGCAAGTGCCGTTAATAATATAATATTGTAGGACTTACATGGTGTAGATTTTCATAATAATTACCAGCCCATTAATAAATCGGGACAATACGCAACAGATTTATTTACTGAACGTGCTGTACAGATAATTAATGATCATCCTGGTAAAGATTCGTTACATCTAACAATTATGCACCTCGCAGGACACACTGGGAAAATCAATGAGGATGGAGAAGGTGTTTTGGAAGTTCATAACGAAACGGCAACTAATGAAAAATATTCGTATATAGACGATGAAAATAGACGAAAATATGCAGGTGAATGGTATCTTAATTAATTTTAATTTTCAAAATTATACATGAAATTATTTAATTTTGTAGAAATAATGGAAATTATGGATACGTCAGTTGGCACAGTCGTTGAGGCATTGGCCAAAAAAGACATGTTGGCAAACAGCATTATTGTTTTTTTCTCTGATAATGGAGCACCTACATATGATGAGCTAACAAATTCAGGATCTAATTATCCTTTGAGAGGCATTAAGAATACTATGTACGAAGGTGCAGTTAGAACACCATCAGTTATTTTTTCTCCACTAATAGCCGGTGGAGGAAATACATTTAATGGTTTATTTCATGTATCAGATTGGATGCCAACTATATTTCAGGCTGCAGGTAGGTACAAGCACGCTACTCAATTTCTAGAAATTTGCAAATAAAAGTAAATTTAGTTATAAATATTATTTTCTTGTTATAAAGGTGGAAATATTGGTGATTTAAATGCTATGGATGGTATAAATCAGTGGAAAAGCTTACAAATTAATGAACAGAATGAATACAGCAGAAAAGAACTTTTAGTAGATATTGATCCTATGTTCAACGACAGTGCATATATTGGGTTTGATGGCAGATATAAGTTAATCAACAGTAAGTATCCTAAATGTTAAAATTTTCCATTCATATGGTAACTTTTTATATAAATTATTTTCATAGATTCATACTTTGCGTATAATCACACTGGAGACATTGGATTTATAAATCCAATGTTACACTACGAAAGTGTAAAACAAAGCAAAACAAACACATATTTAGAAAAACTTACCAATAATGTATTAACTTTGGATATGATATCGTTTTGGAGAAGCAAAATGAAGCTTGATTGTAAAAATCAATACCGAAACCCGGATGACATTAAGCCTTGCGTTGGTATTTGCTTGTTCGATTTAGAAAACGATCCATGTGAGTATAATGACATAGCTGCAGACTACCCAGATATTGTTGAAGTCCTATCAGCAAAACTAGTGGCGTTAAAACAAGAAGCAAAGCCAAAACTGAATTACTATGTTGATAAAAATTCTGATCCACAACGATGTAACAATACTTGGTTTAACTGGCTGGATGAAGACGGTTGTTGGTTTAATATTACGAAAGGTAAATAAAGTAAAAAGGTAAATACACAGTATCTGTTATATATGTGTATTACATTACAGAAAGCCCTGGTGATATATCTACGGATTTGAATACAAATATTTTAGCGAAATTGCAATGAAATATTTCATAGAGAATATATTTGTTTTCAGTGCAGATAACAGGACTTTCTTGCTATTAATTCCAATAAAAATTGTAAAATCTCATGTACTTCGTATATGAATATATAATAATGAATTAAAAATTGAATTCAACGTGAAATTCGTACGCGATACGTTGCTGAGTATGTTGACGGGTCTTAATGGTTGTAAGCATAAGTTTCACAAATTACAATGAAGAATGTCAACACTGCAACACCTCGAAATTGAATATAACTTAAACACTATTACAATTTTTTGTCAAAATTGATCTCTTTTTCAACATGAATGTAATATGCGTACAACTAAAACCTTTGCTTAACCACGTGCTAAACAATTTCTAAAAAATCCTAGTTTTCCGTAGTCCTTGTGCTTTTTCCAATTTCTTTCTTTCTTTGCATGCAGTAGCAAGTATTTTAAATTTTAATATTAAGTTATGTTAAATTATGTCATTCATGAAACAATAAAACACCGAGCTGTGAGGTGCTCATGGTACGTAATAATGCCACTGGAAAATGTGTTAACGCTTGCGCTGGGAAGTGTTTATTTAACTGAGAGGATTATATCTGCAAGTACAATGATATTGCTAATGAACGCACCGACATTCTTGACAATGAGTATTTATGACATAGTCTGGACACACAAATCTGGCCAAAATGAGTTTTTCGCTCAAGATATGATCCAAAACAATGTAATTGAAATTCCCGTTTTGTAATGCAGATTTTGCAAAAACATCGCGACACAATAACATTTTTAATCTTCATGTTAGCGTGCCTAGTGGTCTTGGCAATCGTCGTTACCTGTTTGCACCATTCGCAGATTCGCACTCAGCATCGACGCGTCGCGAGCGGGCCCCCTGTCTGACTTTTCATATATCCATTACGTTCTCTATTTCAAAATTTCTCATATCTATCTTAACACCTATAAGAGATTTTCAAACTTTTCTACTTCCCAGCTTTCCCTTTGCAATATTCAAAATTTCCAAAGTGGGTAAACATTCACTGCGATAGACCGAACATGTATTTCCTATCCAAATTGGCCCGGCCGTTTCGGAGTTTTAGCGAGACCAACATTTTTTTCTACATGTTTGTATATAAGATTGAAAAACCCAGGACGGTCTAACAACACGAGCCGATTTGGGTTATTTTGAATTGAATATTTTGCATTTATAAAACTATAGTTTATTCAAAATACTTAATACAAAAGAATGATTTACAATAAGGTCTTACAATTTATAATTAAATCCGTACTTTTTTTCTGACAAATAACCAAGAATTGATATGATTTGCGTTTCGTTTATACTGCTATGTCTGAGTTTTACCAGTTGAATGTCGCTATTCTGTAAATATTGAAAAAGGTTTTAAAAGATTGTAAAATAATAACGCTTTAACTACCTTTTTAATATCCTCAGCCACTCGTATCATTTCCAGTGCGCAGTCTCGTTTAATTTTTCGCACTTGAATATTCCTAATTGGTGCTGATGACTCTAGATCTGGAATGGTGTCTGACAAATCTTCAGTTCCTTGCATTACTGTATAAGAATCAATCATAATCTGTGGAATAACCATTAATTTGGGCTGCACTTTACAGTGTGGACCCAATTCTGGGATTTGAATCTGATGGACGGATCTACAGAAAAAAGTCGTATAAAAATTCGAACGTTTTTAACACTTGAATATATAGACCTCGGTATGGAGCACGGAGCGACATATGGATGTTTAGTTATTTTATCTATAATCATACCATCAAGTAATAATATATCAGTTATGTAATTAGATACTTGAAAGACCCGGTAGTGCGATATGTCTGGGACAAATGCACGATTAAACAAGGTATGCATCGATGTTACTTCCAAGTCGTGATAATGTGACCTTTCACTCAAAATGCGCCATGCTAGTCTACAATGTACTTGTTTCCACATTTGGGGAATGAGTCTGAAACATAAAATATATTAAATATTCAAGTAATGTTATTTAAGGATTGAAAATTAATGTTACCCATAAATTGGGTCTGTATTAAATTCTTTTGCTTGCTTCAATACAGCTTTCGTTAATATCAAACCGCTGGTGCTTCGGACAGCTTCAATCCTGCAATCGTATGGACGTTCAGTTAAAAACGATAATTCCCCAATGGTATTTCCCATAAATAAGTATTCTTCTGATGGTTCTTGGAAATATATGCTGTTTAGTATATCTTTAACGGGCACCATGCCAAATGTATTCCATTGGTCGATAATCTCTTCATTTGGTTCGTAAGTCATTTTTAAAAGTCCTAAACGAAACGATTACGACAGTTCTCCCTAATTACTGTTGTTAAACAGTTTCGTTAATGTAAATTACCTTGCATTAAAATAACAACTCCGTCCGTATGATCGCCGATATCACACAAAACTTCACCGCTTTCCCATATTTTCAGCATGACATTTGAATATAGATATTCAAACATATCATCGTCTTCCCCCATCCATGGAATCTCTCGCAGCATCGTCTTTGCTGTATTTAATTGGACGGCAGTAGTTGGATGTATTTTTCTGATTGTGTTTTGAATAATATTTTGTAGAATTCGATACTCAAAGTCTTCAACAACGCCGACTGTACGGATTTCATGCGCGGTCATCAACATAGTTTTCAATATAGCCATTTCTAATTGGAAGGTGCAGTTTGTAACGGCAACACGAGGCCTTGTATTTTGAACGATCGCAAGTTTTTCCAGAAATCGCATTTTATCAGATTGGATTTGGACAGAAAGATAGTCGCGAACCTCGGGAATTTTGCAAAATAAGTGAAGATTTGCTTCAACCTCTTCTATACTTGTTACAATTGCCTAAAAATTAAGAGTTTGTTTGAAATGATACGTAGTAATACATTTTACTAACGAGGCCAAGGCTGAACGCATATGACATCTTCTTATCAATTTCTCTGTCTATCAAACGGTAAATATACGGAATCAAATATATGCCTAATTGTTCCAGGGTCAGTATTCTTGCAAGGCAGGCAATTCGAATGTAATGGAAACTAAACGCTACTGATGCAATAAATGCAGCAATGTCCAGTATCAAAATGCAAAGACCGAGGCAATTCCAAACATTCCTAAAACATTATTTTCCTGAAGTTTGATTTCTATGTTATTGAACATTTTCCTTACTTGAAATAGAACCAAATCAGTGACGAGCATTTGTATGAAATTATATACAGCACAAGTTCGAATATGAAAAATAGTGTGAAACCATAGCCAACCCATAAAGCAATATTGGCACCTGGAACACCAAATCCTGCGAGGAGCAACCATATTATTATCAATAAGCATGTTAAGATGTTCACGATGAATTTCAAATATGTAAACCACTGTTTCCTGACGAAGCGTAGTGGAAAATTATAAGCTGCCCAACGACGCCAAACCATTGGGCCTTCGTCTTTTTTCTTCATTCCCATTTGATTTTGCCATTTTAGATAGAATTTCTATAAAACAAATATATTACATTTCAGAAGTTTCACTTATGATTTTTAAAAGTCATACGTCAATGTTAAATAAATCCAGAAAATAATTATATGGAATATTTAAATATGGCGAATTCAATGCGCTTTCGACATATTGAAGAATAATTTCCAGCTCAGTTTTTGTTAGTAAACCCAGTTCATATTCACGCACCAAAGTTATTCTCTGCCGTTTCAACATTTTAGTTTTCACATCCCTGCAACAAAGATTAATAACCGTTTAACATGCATGGAATATTGTTATGAACTATAGGAATATACTTTATCAGTTCGTTTTGTTCCCTGAGCGAACTAATGTAGGGAATTGTCCTGTAGCACGTAGAGCAAGTCGTTTCAAACTCGTTTCTTGCTAGATCTCCGCTAACAGAAACATACGGATTGTGTAGAGCCGTTGCGCGATGAATGAGTTCCCAATTTAAGTCGGACAGAAATCGATTCGTTTTAAGTGCAAATATTACACGTTGCCGTCTTCCCATCAGCATAGTTATACATTGGGTGATGTTGTTTTTTCGTGCCTTGGTAAACTCAATCAAGCCGAAATATTTCAGAATAAATCCTAGGGAAGTCATGTTAATGAGGAACGAGAATGCAAGGTACACAACTGTGAAGCATAGCAATTCTGTTCCCAAAATCTGAGTCACTTTGTAGTAATCTACGTATATAACTTGCAGCAACTGTAGAGATCCACGTTTTGCTGCCCATGAAATCGTCAGTAAGGTGGTCGTATTAAATCCAAGACCAATTCGACTCAGAATTGGAGACAGTACCAGAAAAATTAAGATTCGCAAAGCATTCCCCATGATGTAGACACCAACAGCAACAGCCAAGTCAAATCCTTTGTACATTTTTATGATACCATAGGTAACAATAGCCGATAGTATAATGCAATTTAAAAATTCCACTGCATTGTATGCGTTGTCCACAACTATCTGCAGTTCTCGATTGGTGCTCGGCGAGAGTCGCGATCTTTCCTTCGCTATTAGGTATCCAACGAAAAACGTGCAAATCGTTGCACTGCAGTAGATGTATTTTTCACACAGAATATACGATGCATATGCAGTACCCAGTAACGTGAAGGTTGCATTGTAGCTGTCATCATAAAATAATCTATACGTCCGTGCCACAGTTTTGCCAATCACAAAACCCATGATCAAGCCCAAGATGATATATCTTAAGTAAAGATTTACCACGTGGTACCATTCCGTTATCATGCCGTCGTAGTATCCATTACAGAAATTGTAAGTCATTATGCACAGCGCCGCCCCAAAAACGGATTCGCCATCCATTACGACCTCCAAATTTTTGATTTTATTCAATTCCATTAGGACATCGGGAACATCGATCGCTGCCAAAGTGGTTCCGGCGGCAACGATATTCACGAGATTCACTTCGCTGTTAGTCATTACCATTATCAGAAAACCAAAGAGGCAAATGAATATTCCCGTGCCGATCGTAGCGATGATTAAGATTTGCCATTTGGACCTGGAGAATACGTAGACGTCCAAGGTGATGGCGATCTTCGTTAGCATTATCGGATGGCACAAAATGATGACATGGTCAGGCTTCCAGAAAAAGACGACTTGCACCGGAAGGAGGTAGTAATACATCAGGCCT
The DNA here is from genome assembly GCA_030557295.1 of Ecitodaemon sp. MM-2014. Lineage (NCBI taxonomy): Eukaryota > Metazoa > Arthropoda > Insecta > Coleoptera > Staphylinidae > Ecitodaemon > Ecitodaemon sp. MM-2014. Next base: position 34,891 of record JARRAA010024073.1, on the reverse strand, counting down.
ATGAATGCACCGTAGATCATGGCCACCAGTTGATTTGGCACGTTGGCCTTGTCGGCAAGGAACACCAACGATAAAGCAACCATCAGTGGGCAGATGAAGAGGCCCTCCAACATATTCCGAATAATAGGATGCGCGGTATCATAATCGACCTCGAATAAATCTAACGGAACGGACGCGTTGTAATAGGTTTCGTTCATTTCTTTACACGAATTTTATGGCACGTAGAATCAACGATGTCTAAATTGTCGTTATCGTATTTACCGAAATAAATAAATTGTTTTTATGCAATTCAAAGGTCTCTAATGTTTTTACTTTATAAATGCATTTATTGAATAATTTATTTAACTTTTTAAACTTTAAGTTATATATAATAAAATAAGTAACTGCACAAATATTTAACAAACATTAAAACCACATAATATAAATAAAAAATTAAAGTACTTAAAACTGAGCTTATGAACTAGAACTAGAATCACCAAGCAGCTTTTGCAAATCAACATTCTGAAATTTCCCTTCAACATTGTTACCTGCATATGCTAGAAACAGTTCTTTCAGAAAATTCAGCTCCTTTGTCAGCTGCTTGACCCTTTCCTCTAGCACAGTATTGTCCCTTTTAAGTTGGTTGACTCGCTTCATAGTTTCTTCTGTCTTCTTTTTGGACTTGACTCGACTCTTCTTGACAGCCTACAAACATTTATCATAATTTGGAAAACTCAGTCATATGAATAAGAAGTTATAGACGACTCAATATATGATTTAATCCTTACCATATTGTTCCGATCTCTCATCTTCCTGTAATCCTCAGAGTCTTCTCCAGAGTCTTCATCCTTCGATTTGCCTTTTCTAGGTGCCATCGTTTTCAGAGCTTATGGAACTTATAATACTGCAAGCAAATGGAGTTTGCTTATTGCTAGAAATGTAATGCCTTAATTAATCAATGTTAAGCGCAAATTGCGTCATACAATTTTTGCAAATAGTGAACATAACCTTATTGTCGAACATATATTGCACTCACCGATTAAATTAGTATTTCAAGTTCGGCGATTGAATAGTGTTGGGCAAAATAGTTCAGAATTTAATCAAAACAGTGATGATTCTTGACTTGATTAAATATTGTGCAATGCTGCGTCTGTCTCGTTAGCCCGTGTTGTTTTGTTATTTACTCTGTGGCGCGTCAAAATTTTCAAGGTCAAGTTAAGCACTCATAAATATACCTGCGCAAATACGCACATGTATGCATCTCTCACTCTCTCTCCCTCTGTTCAGTAATAACCCGATTCGCCCTATATTCCAGCTCGAATTTATATTCACCATATACTCTCTGCTTAAAATTCGAGCACCGCAAGAGCACTCCATTGACAACTAAAATCGAAGCCGAGCTCGAGCTCGAAATTTCGCTAAATCAGGCGCTTTTGGGTAAACATTGGTTGCTTGTGGTCAAATTCACGCTCTCTAAAAAATAGTACAGATGGTATAGATAAGAAAATCTCATCCACAAAATTGTAACGGAATCCACACAGCTGCGATGTTTTGCTGCTGAATGCGGAGACCTACACGAACCCCCCATTTCTCGGAGACTTAGAAATCCTGCATCCCCTTAGACCAACCCTTCAACCCTTTTTTTACCATTATCGATTTCAAAATTTGGCGGCAAATCTGTCAGTGAGGGTCAGGTCATAACACCCAAGAAAGCTAGTTTTATTGTGAACTTTATAATATTGTACGGAAAAAGTTAAAAACTAATATTTCTCATCAGTATTTAGTCAATTTTATAAACAAATTAGAATTGTTCAAATTTGGGACTATTTTATTACCATCATTTTCACATACTCTCAATTGTCATATAATTTTCTATATGCTGTAAAAAAATTTGAATGGAGAATTCTTTGATGTTGGTGAAACACGTGCCAAAAGTATCATGCTCGCCCCGTCAAGTTAGCATTCTAATACTTTTGCAGCATATAGAAAATTATATAAAAATTAAGAATATGTAAAAATAATCGAAATAAAATAGCCTCAAGTTTGAAAAATTCTAATTTGCAACTCAGGCCGTTCAAGTCTCCATCCTTATTTGTTTACAGCACATAGAAAGTGTAAATTTTGTATGGAATGACCCATATATAAAATTTGGTGGCACAGTGGTTGAGAATCGCTGACTGGGATATAGTTCAAATTTGTTTGATTATATAATGCATAACATGTCAGATGATTAACAGTGTCATATGAAACATCGATTGCATAAAAATTAACTAGTGCTCTTATTTTATTTGCGACAATAATTGTAAACATTACTGAATTAGTTCATTTGCAGAAACCTAGACTTGTTTTGAATCCTCTCTATCAAAAAGGGTATTAGTATTATAAATACTTCTTATTTGCCATTTTAGAATGTGTTTAGTTTTACACCGAAATTTTCCATTCACTCATAACTTTGTCCCGTTCACTTTTAAAGACGCAGGTCTTATGGTACCAAGATGATAGATAAAGAATGTGGTTTAATACATTTATTAAGAACATTTTAGAAAATTCCAATGCGCACCCTGATTTTCCGACTCCACCGCTCTAACCAATTCTCCTAAATCACAACGATACAAGAAATTATATCCACACAGATTTGCTCACAATAGGCATTGTCTCAATTTTAGTTTAATACTCAATTTTTTATTCAAATAATTTTTTTAAAATGCATTATAATTTAAACAAGTAAAAAGCTTTAAAAATTGAATTTGATCTATGAAATAAATTATAACTTATATAAAATTTCACTTTACATTAATACAGCTGAAGTACTCGCCACATTGGGCTGTGATGTAGGTAGTGGTCCACTTGTCCATTGAATCAGTGAATGTTCCTCCATTTGCGTTGCTTGGAAATGATCGTTCAACAACATATTCGAGAAACTCACGTGTCGCTGATAGGCTTCATTTTCGCCGCTTAAATCGCTATCCAATCGGTACAGATCTGTCAAATAAAATTACCATTTAACACAAGGGCTGAAATATTACTTTCAACATTTATTAAACTACCTTTTAAAATAGCCGATGCCCACAGTTGCACGTGCACATCGGGTATCTTACTCGCCAATTGCATTGCGGGTGTAACCATGTTCATACTTTCTCTACTGTTACCCAATGATAAAAATATGTGACCAAGGAGAACCAAGGAGCACGAAGTCAGTCTATTTAAGTCTTCAGCATTCGCCATTTTTAAAGTCTCACGTAAATATCGTCTAAAAGCATCAACACATATAATATAAAATACCAAAACAATAAACTTTCAGAAATGCATACTTTGCTTCATTATATCTCCGTTGGAAGAATGCCTGTAATCCCTGAACGTAATACGCAGCTGCCCTGAGACTGTGCGAGTGTGTCTGCAATGTTTCCGGATTGATGCGCTCCAAAATCGAACTGAATTCGACCTCCCGTTTGCCTCTCAAGTACACAATGGCCAGATTCAAGTTTGCGAACGTGCACAACTCTATCTCACTAGAAGACTATTTAAGAACATTTAAATAAACGCCCAACATTTACTAATGATTTTATTACCATCAAACATGCTGTAAATTGTGCTTCAGCCGCCTCCATACAGTTCATACTCATGGAATACAAACCAAGCAGAGTGTGTAATTGAGGACCGTGCGTTTGGACTAACCATTGACTCTGATTACAAATGGAGGTTGCTTGTGCGATTTCCTGCAAGGCTTGCGTTTTATTGCCCATCACAAGCCGGCACATTATTATATTTTCTAGCAGCATTAATTGGAAAACGGAGAGAATCGGTTTGTTATCTACAACTAATTAGAATCATAGATTAAGCACGTTGGATTGTAACTTTCATATTTATAGAGAACCTACTTTTTAATTTTTCAATTTGCATAAGTGCTTTGTCAGTATATTTTTGTGCCTTCTCCATGTAGCCCGCTTGCATGCTATGCATGACTGTCACTAGGTACACCAAAACATACAAATGCTCTTTTGGCAACCACATAAACATATCGCCAGCAGCCTGTCCAGTTGCTGCAAAAATATTGTTTGAATTATATTTTATTATGTTGTAAAAAGTTATAGTCCAAGATTTCCCCGTTAGCCAGATCGTATAAAACCTGGAAAAAATCGATAAATGCATCTGTGATAATATTGCGCGATTATTAACCCTTCGGATGGATCATGAATTTTTTAAACGCTAACAAGGAATATCCGTTCCTTAGACGAAAATAACAATTTATTACTTTTTGATAATAACATTTTCAATGAGAATTAGAACAAAATCCAAGAAATGGAACAATATGGAACAATATCTTTATAAACCAAAAACATTTTTTCGTAAATATTTTCTATATATATATATAATATGCATATCTGGATAATGTGAAATGAAACGGCAAATTGAGAGGAAGAAGTCTAGTTAGCAAACATAAAGTTTTGAATTTTAAATCTCAAAATTACTGAACTCTGGGATGGACATTTCATCTGAAGGATTGATTTCTAATCACTTTCCTTTCATAAGATGATATCTTGTTATAAAATTGGTAGAAAAGTTGTGATAAATAAGATTATTTAATATAATTTACCAAGTTCTCAAAGCAATTAATATTAATCAGTTCATTAACAAAGAATTCATATTTTATCAAGATGATAAGTATCTGACAATAAAGTGTGGTTTATAATGTCTGGAAATGAATTAAACAAAAATTATGTTTTTTTTGTTGAATCTAGGTAACCCTCCCTATATCTGTCAAACTCATATATGAAGTATATGAAGTCATTATTAGATATACGAATAGAAACATTTCAGATTCTATACTATTAGGCAAGTTTTTCGGTCGTGAAATCTAGGACTTCAATTGTTAGTTAGACTTACGTTCATCTGTGGCCATAACAGTTTGTATACTCTGTTGCAATTGCTTTAAACATGGTTTGACACTCTTCACTTGGCCAGCCATCAAATAGTGACAAACTTGTAAAACTAAAAAGTACACTTTCAAATATTCCTTTTGATAAACACCACCAGACCACTGCTCAATTAATCCTCCAGCTTGATTTAAAACAGGTTGAACATCCAATACTTTTTTATCAATCAATAACAACTAAAATAAGTATTAAATGTTTGTTACTTGGCGCTTGTTACAGATATTTAGCTGAACTCACCATAGCTTTGCTAAGAAGAAATAAAACCCTAGTGTAATATGCATTCGAAATATGTGCATAATCTACACCAACTGCTAGTAAACTACTCGCAACTTGGTAATCCTTTTCTGACGCATGTATTTGCTACAAACAATAAACCATTATCAATCTGTGGACATTAAGATGCTCATTGTTACACTTACAGCCAATTGAAATATTAACCGACAATGCCAGTAGACATTGTGCTGTGATAATTCTATTGCTTTCCTAAGAATTGGTTTCGATAAATTTGATTGCTTTTGTTGCTCATACAAATTCGCCAGGACGCTCGCAGCTTCGAATTTCACATCATCAAAACCATTGATCATTTGAGACAGCATCCACTGCAAATAAATGGTAAATATTATGATTTTAGTACACTCGAAGAAGGTGGAAGAGCATTTACTGCTTGCTCCAAATGCGTTCGTGCGAGATCCGTGTTTTTCGTATGAGTTAATAGAATATTTCCTAGTTGCAGATGAGTACGGGCTTCCACTCGCTGGGGCGGTTTGAATGTAAACACGGCTTGGAGGCACTGGATGCAGAATTTGATTGCCGGCGGGCTGGAGGTTCGAAAGTGCTCGGCCAGCCCCAGCAGGGACAAATACCAGGCATCCTGGGCAGATGCCATCTTCGAAGTCGATGCACTGTTTCGTACTATTATTGTGGCGCCGTCGGTAATCTAAATGCGTGCGCTATCGCGTAAATATCAGCATCAAAACATGGTGTCATTGTCGGAGGCCGCAGCCGCCGAAGCAAACAGAAGGTTTAAATATGGCTGATGTGCATCCACCGTTGCCAGTTCTACATTTAAGTTGGTAGCGCTGCTTTTCAAATCGTGCCAAGTTTGAGTATACCAAGTGTTATCAAAAATATGATTCCCTTTTAATGGGTTAACCCTCGCCTTGCGCCCGAAAAGTTTACAATAATATAAAAACTGATATTTGTCTAGGCTTACACTTAACACCTAGATGTAAAAAAATTCCCGGATAACCAAATGTGATTCATGCTAACTCGGCTGATATATGACTGCAATGATGGATATACAGTAGATGCCGCTTATAAGGAACATGTTAGGTCATATAGTTACATTTTTGCAATGTTGGTTATGACTTTGATATTAACCAAAGATGACCAGCTGTATATTTAATTTTAAAGAAACATTATCGAGAATGTAGTGTACATTTACATTTACTACAAATCATATTAATTAATTTCTAATTAAAGCCCAATTTTAAAGTATCATAAGCTCTTTAAATTTAAATGTATGTAGTTGAGCCCTGTCAAAGAGAACCAACGTTAGAAAAATTTCAGTTTATACTATAACGGAATATCATAACAATACGATGATGAAAATTTATGCATTGCAATGTATCGCATTCGTTCCGTCCCGCCAGATTTGTGCCATATAACAGAAGGTTACTTATAACCTGAACTGAACCTTATAAGCAACATTTAATAGACAAATTCTTCCAAGTTCAAAGTTAAATGCGTCTTAATATTAGAATTACTCTTGCCAGAACACTCATATTTTTTCCAGTATAAGCAAACTTTTACAATTTTCGTTTTGGTAATTTAAAACTTCAGGTATCTTTCAATTAGTTATTCTACTTTATTGTTTAGTTTGAGTTTTTCTAAGGAAAAGATATTGGGCGTCCCTTAACGTAACTTTTAAAAGCGCGCCCTAAATCAATGCATAACTAAAACTTTTCATATACAGTACATGCTGTTTATAAGGAACACATTGGCCAGTCGAATATATATATATACTATAACCGAAATTCCATACACGACGATGGCAATGTGTCATATATGAAGAAAATTCAAAATTTCCACTAATAAATGCTAATAAATGTGTAAGCTAAAATTTTGGTTTTCCCGTCCTTAAATTAGAACAGTAGCAAAGAATGGTTTAAATTAACATTTTAAAATTTGAAACATTTGTATTTCAAATCATGCATAGTTTAAGTATACCAAGTGTTACCACTAAATTTCAACCTCGGCCGAAAAGCTTACAATAGTAGAAAAGCTGATAATATCTTTAGGCCTACACTTAATACCAACTCTTGACTCAACCTGGGAATAGTTCGGACTCATATTATATAACACCGACAACAAAATGCGGGACTACATGTAAATTTAATTTGGAAGCTTTATAGTAAAAATCCCTAGTGCGCAGAAGTCCTTAGTCCGCAACATGAAATTAATTTTACAACAAATAACATAATTCGCATCTTCTTCAATCGTTATTATATACCTATGAACATCTCTTTTGCAATTAGTGTGCATTATCAATTTATCTCCTTTTTCGGATAGTTAACGCATCACAGTAGGCAAGGCAGGCGTATTAAACTGAAAAATAACTGTGCAAGACAATATTTATAATTATGAAATCTTTTGATAGTTCTCCGTTAATTAAAGTAGTTTTTATTTAAATCCTATTTCTGTCGTAATGAAGCGAGTCAATATGTATTCGAATCTTTCGCCTCGAATATCACAATTATTTTCCTTTGCTCTCCTCACTACGAAGAAAGTTTTCATTAAAAGTTCATATTTACTCTACCCGATAAATTCTCTAATAATATCATACAAGTTGACATATTTTCTAATTCTCCAACCTGGTATGAAAATGTTAAACTCTTGCGAACGGTGAAAGGGGTACCTAACTAGATATCCCCAAAACCTTGTCAAGATGGTACATTCATAGACAGATATCGATTGAGAACACAATAAGTCGGACACAATAATTTGATGAGATGTGAAGCATGTCATATATTGATAGCGACAATCACGCAAGTTCAATTCTATTCAAATTTATGCAAATGCTTCCGCCATTTTTACAAAATATGTAATCATATGGAAATTTTATTGTTTTGTTTTTTAAACTATTTACATAATTAAGTCAAAAATTGTAACATGCAAAGTAATGTTTAAACGATTTATCATGGTACTCTTGCAGGTACGTTTTTAGTTGCTGATACCTAATATGTATATATTTTAACAAATCTGCAGCTAGTGTAAATAAGAATGGCGACTGTTGGTGAGTTGCAAATGGACAGTCGTAGTTTATCCGATTGATTACAATTGTAAATATAGTTCATTAAACACAACAACAATTTTCGCTTTAAATATTATAAGTCAGATAAATCTAATAAAAGGTATTACTGTTTAAAGATTGTCCAAATGTGCACGGCAATTTTGCAAATAGTAGTTTGTAATATTATAACACAAATGAAATTCATTTTATTAACGTGATTGTATACGTGACTAACAATCTTGTTTCATTTCATTTGATTTATAGTCCAGAGAATGTTATCAACATTAACGTCACAACTCATAAAACAAAACAAGGCAAGCAGACATACAATCGATGTTTCTGGATCGTGGAATGTTTGAACTCACATTTAGTTCAGTCTCAACTCTGTAAACAATTACAACATGAAGTATTTTCAGCATGTTTTGGCAATTTTGTTTTTGCGTAAGTTATAATTGGTTGTATAATTGCTTAATGTAGATAATTATCAGTGCAATAATTTTCCTTTAATTACCTTTACAGTTCTTTGCGTTGGGACCAGTTCTTGTTTATCCGCAATTTCCGCGGATAAAATAAATGCTTTGCACAGGGATTTAAATGCGCCCGTTCAAGATAGATCGTGTCATGGAAGATTTTGTCAGAAATATCCATATCTTAGCAGTTCACCTTAACCGTCTAGAGATGAAGTCTAGTTAAAATCTCGCCCGAGATTATGCAGGCGGCTCGACGTTCGGCGCGCGTGTGCGAGGGCGAGACAATGAGACATCCAGACATCGCTGCCTCTCGTTCTAGCACACGCGCGTGGAATGTCGAGCCGCGTGCATAATCTCGGACGAGTTTTCAGCTTGACTTCATGCATAGACCCTAAACATATGTGTACATTGGAATTAGATCACAATAAAAGAATCAACGTTGACACCATTTGTTGCCTAATATACACAAAAATTACTATTCATAGCCTTGTTGACAATTTTTTCATGCAATCATATGATCCACAACGCTGCCATACCCGCGAGGCGAACTTTACATTCCGATAAGTCGGTGTTCGGCTGTTTTCGAATCAGCATGTACGTAGAAATATCAAAACAAGTTTGAAGTATTCAAATAGTTTTGCATATAATTTCAATCAAAATGTTTTTTCCGAAAAGCATTTTAAATGATTGGGCGGAAAAATTTAGCATAGTAATAGGTATTTAATTTAAGTTGATTGCCATATTAATATTACTGTTCTAACAATGTTCTAGCTTCGTTGGCACTGTTCAATTATGGTCTTTTATTTGGATGGCCATCTGCAGCGGTGGTGATAGTTACAAGTGGTAACTACTCACTCTACCTCACCGCCGAAGAAGCATCATATTTTACTGTATTACCACCAATCACCACCATTATAACTGCACTGTTAGTGGGTTATTTGATGAATCAATGGGGTCGCAAAAACACCCTACTGTTCGGAACAGTACCTTACTTTGTTGCATGGATTCTGGTTGCAATCGGTGGATCAAAGTGGATTTTTTATGCAGCCAGGACCATAACCGGGATTGGCGATGGGTGCGCGATTTGTGCAACTTCCTTATACATTGGAGAAATATCTCAGCCTAAAATTCGAGGGACCTGGGGCAATTTAGCTGTCCTCGAATTGATGCTTGGCATTATGTTCTCATATATTTTAGGCGGACATTTAAGCATAGCTATGACGGCATATGTGTGCGTTGGGTTTCCAGTCCTGCAGTTTTTACTTGTTTGCTGCATTCCTGAAAGTCCGTATTTTCTCTTGACGAAAAACCGCGTAGAGGAAGCACGAAAATCGCTCCAATGGTTGCGCCAAAGTGATGATGTTAATGCAGAGTTTGATGAAATATCTGCAGCTGTGGAGAGACAAATGGAAGAGCCAGGTACTTACAAGGATATTCTGCTTAGAAGGAGCAATAGGAACGCCTTGATCGTTGTACTGATGCTACGTCTGACTCAACAGTTCAGTGGAATGTCGGCGTTTATCGTTTACTCTCAAACAATATTCGAAAATGCTGGCGGAAATATTTCAACAACAACATCGCCTATAATATGTGGAGCCATTCAATTAGTGTTCTCGGTTGTTGGTGCCATGATTGTCGATAAATTCGGCAGAAGGAAAACGTTGTTTAATTCATCTTTTGTTTCCATTATTATATTAATATTAATGTCGGCTTACTTTTACATAAGCGAATACACGAATATTGATGTGACCGCGATGAAATGGTTTCCTCTAGCAGGAATGATAATATTCTTAATTGCCTTTGGCTCCGGGCTGGCAGTGGTGCCGACTCTTATGAGTGGAGAATTGTTTGCTGCGAATGTTAAGGAAAAATCAATGGCAATTAATAACATGGTATTTGCTGGTTTGATTGCTGGTACTACAAAAATTTTTCATGTGCTGTCTGAAGTTGGGTTCTTTGTTCCGTTTGCATTTTACGCGGCTACTTGTTTAGTATTTACAATTGTTTGTTACTTTATCGTTCCCGAGACTAAGGGTAAAACGTTAGATGAAATTCAACAAGATTTTGAGAGCAAATCAACGAAAACATAATCTACATTTTTAAATAATAATTATTTATAGATCTGAAGTAATTTATATAAATAAATTAAATGTTTGCATTAAATTTCTTTACTTTCAGTGGTTTCGTATAGGGTAAAATCGGGGCTTACCTATATTTCAGAAAAATTAATCCCTACAAATTTATAACACATTATTGCACAATAATAATTAATATATTATTATTTATATCGTTATCAAATTTTTATATCAATATTTATTCCATTGGGTAATATTTGGAGGCCTACTGGAAACAAACGTAAAGATCAAGGTGATTTAAATTGTTCCTTCTCATACAGATACTTTTAGCTACAAAAATTATCTTAATGCTAAAGTTTAAAATCCATAAAAAGCACAGCGCAACAAAGTACCTGATTATAATTAATCAATTTTATAATAGCATCACTTCAATGCGTAGTTTGAACTTTTCGTAAAGGCGTTTTAGCATCCATGCTATGTTCACCGAAGAGAATTAGGCAATGGCCAAGAGTTTAAATAAAAAGATATACATGAAATAACCAAAGTATATAGGAAACCACCGAAAGCAAATAAATATGCACATTTAATTTATTTAATTAAACTAGCTGTCCTTGCCAACTTCGTCCCGCCTTATTATTATCAATGTCCTGTTAAATTCTTTGTTATTTTTCTTATGCCTAGTGAATAACATAGCAATTTCAACGCGGCATGTGCTGTTTGCCCCCTGTCAAATAAAGTCGCTGCTATACCCGATGACGCTAATACCAATGCAGCCATATTCTGGCTCTTCCAAAAATCAGTGAAATTAAAAACGTTTTGCCAGTTCCTTCAGTAGCATCTAGGAAAAAGATTCCGCCAGTTTCATTGGTTACTGCTTCAAACAATATATCATATACTACTTTTTGATGAATTTACGCGCACTTCTTCTGCTAATGCTTCAGTATCGTATTTCTGCTCCCTTTGCAATTGGTTGTTTATCGCAGTGAACGCTGCGCGATTTGGTGATATGATGCCCAAGGATGGCAACACTTTATTTGCCATTTATAGACACATGTTGGTGATACTTTCATGTGTAAGGCAAGGCATTCTAGATCGGCCCTTTATATTTCATCTATCCACTTTCTCTCTATAAAAATATATAATATCTATCTCAACTCCCAAGATTTTCAAATTTTTATATTTCCAGCTTTCTCTTTGCAATATTCAAAATTTCCAAAGTGGGTAAACATTCTCTGCGATAGGCTGAACCTTCATCCAAAACATCATCCAAATCGGTCTGGCCGTTTCGGAGTTTTAGCGAGACCAACATTTTTTCCTACGTTTTTATATATTTGATTACTTTATATGTACATATAATTAATACATAATAAATTAAATGTGCCGAATGTTTGCTCTAAACATCGAGAGGTGGCGATCGATTGTGAAAAATCGAGTTTCAGGAATCAAAAGATACAACCACTAGTGAGAAGTATAAACAATTGATATTTTAAACTTTAATTGCATATTTACTTTCAGTCTGTTACATAATGTTCATTTATTCAAATAAATAATAGTTATAAAATATATTTATAGTTATATCCTCAATTAAATTCTAGTTTTGCAATTTACCTTCTGATCGGAATAATTCTTGAATCTGTTCTAAAGTTTTTCCGCTTGTCTCAGGAATTACCATCCAGGACATGAAAGAGGCCGCGAAGCAGCAAAGTGAAAAAAATGCAAAGGCTACCGATAGCCTATAGTTCATAATAAAGAGTGAGAACAATCCGAAACTGCAGGCGATGGGCACGCCATAGATGATATTCATTAGACACATTGCCTTGCCCTTTATCCGTGATTGGAATATTTCACCCAACATCAAATTGGGCACGACGGCCAAACCAAGTGAATAGAATATAATAAAGACAACCATGCAAACCAGCGGGATCACGTGGAAGTATTCCATATTGACGTTGATGTACAATTTCAAGTAATAATAGATCGTCTGGATAGTGAGAACGACCGCACAACCAAAGGACGAAATGAACATCGACCACTTTCGTCCGAAGATGAAAATATAATTGCGCACACGCTCGCGCTTATCTCACCGGTGGACTCCTGGAAAATAATTTGCGCGTACATTAGGAAAACTGTGATGCCGCTGAATTGCTGCGAGCATCGCAGAAGGACACCCACGAACACAGCGCGCCGATTGCTCGGAATCCGAAATAGGTCCTTGTAACCACCAGCTTCCGCTAACTGTCTATTAACATCCGCCTTTAATTGCATCAGCTCGCCACTGACGTCGTCGTCGCTACGAAGCAATGACAAAACATTGCGAGTATCGCTATCTCTACGCTTGAGCAGCAGAAAGTACGGGGACTCCGGGAGAAATACGGACAGCACTAGGGACACCAGCGGGATGACAGCGAAGATCATTGATGTCATCGGAATGGAACAGTAATGGCCGACGACATTCATTATAAAGTTACCAAAAAAGAAGAAGAATGTAAGGAAGTTGCCCCAAGTACCACGTATTTTTGGCGTGGCGATTTCACTGACGTAGCTTGGTGCCGCAGCGAATGCGCACATTCTTCAATGCCATTAAGTACACGTGCAACGAAGAAGGTGGCTTTCGAGTTTCCGAAAGCAATGAGTAGCCAAGTGACAATTTGCATTGCTGTAATAAGCATCAGTGTCTTCTTTCGGCCGATATAGTCAAGTAGTACCAGACAATGGACTAGATACAATCATGGCTATTGCAGGCATTACGGTCAAAATGGATGCTTCCTGCATGGTTATCGTCACTGGGTACTCGTTAGATAGAAGTATAGGATTTGAAGATGACGGCCCTGTTATGAATATTCCGTTGGTCAACACACAAAGGGAAACTACAAATTCAACTTTTTCTATTTTCTACATCGTAATATGATTATTTTTAAATTTACCTGTGATAATTACTATAACTTGATTTATATTACCACACCACACGTTTGGAAGCAGAGTAAAATTTACCATGATGGCGGAGATTAAGCGTAGGGCAAATTTCGAAAATGTTTTAGAAATGTTGTAGTGTGCATATTGCGTATAGAAATATACACGAATTCATAACTTATGGGCAGATGTGGAATATAATATATTTAAATAAATGTGTATTGCAATGTTGGCACCTTCGTTGGTTTCCCATTTCCATATTTCCATAATATTATAAGATGCCACGTGTATTGCTAATCTGGAAACCAACATTTATCTAATGAACATGCTTATTGTTAGCACGTGTCGGTGACAATTATATGTCCAAGGAACTTAATTTATGATATTTATCTAACATTGGTATGTACTTAACGTTTATTTTCTTCATGCCTCTTATTCTATGTATTTAGGTATGCAATGTATCAATTGTTATTCATTTATTTCAAGCCTTACACTTTTATTGTACACTACGTATCAGACTGTATAAACATTGTTCCTTCAACAACATGTCATATTAAAGAGTAATTAATAAATAATCGTTAACTATTTCTAGTTCATTTATAATTTTACAGTTTGGTCTGTGCTCGGAATAACTCCTGAATCTCTTCTAAAGTTTTGCCCTTTGTCTCGGGAACAACCATGTAAGATAACAAAGACGTGATGAAGCAGCAAAGTGCAAAAAATGCGAAGGCAGCCGATAGCCCGTAGTTAACCATGAAAAGCGAGAACAATCCCGAACTGGAGGCGATGTACATGCCAAAGGAGAGATTCATTAGACACAGCGCCTTGCCTTTTATCCGCGATGAAAATAATTCGCCCAACATCAAAGTGGGCACGACGCCCAAACCGAGCGAGTAGAATATAATGAAGACAACCATGCAGATCAGCGGGACCAGGCGGAGGTGCTCCACGTCGATGTCGCTGTACGACTTCAAATAATAGTAGACCGCCTGGATGGCGAGAAAGATTGCGCAGCCCAGGGACGAGATGAACATCGACAGCTTTCGTCCGATTATGTCGATGAGACAGGACGAAATCAGGTTCGTAAACACCATGAACGCGGAGAATATAATTGCGCACATGCTCGCGCTCACTTCGCCGGCGGACTCCTGGAATATCAGCTGGGCGTACATTAGGAAGACGGTGATGCCGCTGAACTGTTGCGCGCCTCGCACAAAGGCGCCAACGAGCACTGCGCGCCGATTGCTCCGAATGGTGAAAAGGTCTTTGTAACCGCCGGCTTCCGATAACTGTCTATCAATATCGGCCTTTAATTGCATCAGCTCGCCGTCGATGTCGCCGCTGCGCAGCAGCGACAGAGCGTTGCGAGCCTCGTTATCTCGACGCGTGATCAGCAAATAGTACGGCGACTCCGGGAAAAATGAGAACAGCACTAGGAACACCAGCGGGATGACGGCGAAGATCATCGACGTCACCGGGATGGAGCAGTACGTGCCGACGACGTTCATTATGAAGTTGCCAAAGTATACCAGGAAAGCGATGGTGTTGCCCCAAGTGCCACGTATTTTCGGCGTGGCGACCTCGCTGATGTAGCTTGGCAGAGCAGCGAATGCGCACGAGTCTTCAATGCCATTGAGCACACGCGCAAGGAAGAAGGTCGCTTTCGAGTTTCCAAAAGCAATCAGTAGCCAAGTGACAAACTGCATTGCAGCAATAAGCATCAGTGTCTTCTTTCGGCCGATAGAATCGATTAGTTTGCCGGCCACTGGACTAGAAAGCACGATGGCTATTGAAGGCACTATGACCAAAATGGATGCTTCCTCCATTGTTATCGTCACTGGGTACTCATTGGAGAGGAGTATGGGGATTGAAGGCGACGGCCATGTTATGAATATTCCGCTGCTCAACGCCACCAGAGAAGCTATAAATGCAATTTAATCAATAATACAATTTACGCTGTCAATATATTTTTTAATTTACCTGTAATAATTACTACAACTTGATATACGTTACCACGCGACACTTTTGGGAGGAGCGTTAAATAAGCCATGTTGCATCGGAAACTACGCAAATGTTTCAGCAACGTTGTTTCGCGAAATTCCAAATTTGCAGGAGTTGTGCGCAAATAAAGATCACCTGAGATTTGGTGGGAGTGAAATGATTTATTATATTACAAATAAAAGACAAATTTTAATGAGTTTGTTTATAACAATGTATAACATAGAAAAAGTAAAATTTCCGTCGAGTTTTCCGCCAAAACCCAAAACGATTAGAATTATACAGCTGTTCTAGAAAATAAAACGCATATTTAATTACAAATTCCTAAATAAACTCTAAAAATACTAAATAAACATTCAAACTTCGATTGTCTAAAAATTATAATTATTAGTCCATTAACCTGTGAATGGCCCTGTATTTTGGGATATCCTAAACAAATTAAATCCATCCTTTACAAACATGGTGTCATGCATGCTTGTTAAGAATATAATATTATAAGAATGTAATACATACGTGAATGCAAATAACTGTGTTATCTATGACGTTGAGATAAACATTTTGCCAAAAATCGCGTTGTTATGAGAACTAATTTTCACGTGACAATGACTCGTAGAAAGGCATAAAACTGGTTAGTTAGCGCATTGTAAGTCAAGCAAAGCCGAAGTTGTCGCGTTTCCGTTTTCCGGCGGGGAAACCCATTATAATTTGCGATATTTCAGCCCCTCGAATAATGTGCGCGGAAACAGCGTTGTATTCAGTTTCCGCACAAAGATTTGCATTAAATTATGTTTCTGACGTACGAAACGACGTGTACAGTGTTGCATCAATACTATTTGTCGGCGTTACGACGTTTGTCTAGACGGTTCTGTTATTTGGAAAGTTTAGGTATGGAGAATTTATGTAAATCAATTGGTAAATGGACGGATTTCGCGGAGCATTAAATTTTACTGTAATCCCAATTAAAACCTCTCCGCAATGTGCGACACTTTAAAACGATTATCCTCGTACGTATTGAAGAGGAAGAAAGGAGAAAAAGCGCGCACGCACACCCTGGCTGCGCCGGCCATAAAGTTAATACCGGCGAATTGAAAAGATCCATTTGGTCACTTCAGAAAAGCTTTTATCGTAATAGAGAGGGCCATCGGGTGGAGGCGCGAACCCAGAGCGAGACATATTTGCCGCGAAACACGTAAAAGGCCAGCGCTTGCAAGGACCTTCATTTTCGGCCTTGCACTCGCACTTTTCGGACGACCGTTTTAAATCTCGGTTTGCGTTCACAAAACAGCGTTAAAAAGGAATAAATAACGGCATTTTCCCCTCCCCTTCGCCGGCAGCTTTTCCAAGTTTGGCAATGGTAATTCAAGCGGTCGGTCATTAACAAGTTGTGCGGGATGCGGATATAATGCGCGCGTAACTTGCGTTATAATCCTTTTTGTAATCGCTCCCAAAAGTCGGGCCGATTTAATGTTAGGTGACCAGAAGCGCACGCGATATGGGCGCGCGCAACCGGCGACGGTGAATTAATCGCAGAATCATCCACCGCCGAACGCGCCGACATTCCTTCCTGAACAATAAAATGATGTATAAACTATGGATTTGGAAATAAATTACTGCGGCGCAATATATCATCAATTTGCACATGAACCGTTTGAAATTACAACAGATGAATGGCCTTTTGTAATTAATTCACAATCAGTGATATTTGTTCGAATGGACGACAGGCGTGCCTTCAGCTAATAATTTCCATCGAAACGGCTACAATTACGAATCCAAACACCGCGTGACGCGCCTGCATGAACGCACATTTAATTCAAACGCAATTAAAATCATTGCCTTCGTTTTTGCCTCCTGGCAAGTAACTACTATAGCCTTCGTGATCAAATCGAGTCACTTGGACGCGAAGTCGCGATGTCTAACTAGAGGGTGTGTGTGTGCTGTACAGTGTTTTCTCTAATTACGCGTATGAACGCTGCTTGGATGTTGGTTAGTGTTTCTTTGCAGCAGCGAATGGTGCACCCACGTCCCGCATCCTCCTCGTTCGTCAGACGATTAATTTGGTTACGTAGTGCGAGCGCGACGCGAACGTACGCTGCGTCGTTAGTATGTAAATTTAATTACGCACTTTTCCGCGTTCTGTTTTCTAGTGCTTCGTTGAACTACCCCCGCGTCGTGATCGCGCACATTCGCGCCGACTGCGTTCCGGCTTCTTAAGTCTCACATGCCAGGGCAATATGTGCCTTTCACTTGATTTATGTTAATTTGCATTATGTTCTTTTTCGTCATATTAAGCATGCGCGAATCCAGGCCTGCCACCATCACATTGCCCCTTGAACACGGTTTGGGATGTGACGCGAAACCGCATAAAGCAACCTCAACTTGGATTTAATTAAATTTTGGCCTTATCAAAATCTAAATTAGTTCGTTTCCACTAGAATGTTCCAGATAACTGCGGATTTAGTCAAAACATGTTAGCATTCGGGGAACCTACCACTGGTCCAATTTTCGAAGGAAACCATAATGTATGCCGCCAATGCTACTAAGATTTGGCACAGTATTACTTGTGTTAGTTCTACCCATTTGCTATTGAATTTCATTTTTACTAGTTATGTGCATAATATTTTTTGCATAAAAAGTTGTACAGTATTTAATTTGGGTGAATAACTTTCCATGTGTTTTAAATGGGCACTAATATCTGATTTTAATGTCATTTTTGAACGACACCCCCAATTAATAGTGGATCGTGCTTATTCTCAGTCGAAAGTTAAGAAGAAATTACATATGTACCAGTATTTATCTGCGCGACGAATTATAGCAGTTTTATAGCAATTTCCCATGTATTTACCGACACCCGCAATTAATAACGGATCGTAATAATTATGAAATCGAAAGCTGATTAGACCTTGCATATGCACATGTCCGTAACTGCGCTACCAATTATCGCGCGTTATAGGCTCTTGATAATATTTTTGCATGTTAATTTTACATATAAGCAATTAATTGCTGGCTCATTAATTGCTAAGTTCGTATAACTATTTTTACTCCCTATCCTTCACCCATTTAATTATAAAAATCAATCTAGAATCTAGAATCTAGAATCCTTCATATATGATTTGATACACTTTGTAAACTGCCGATTTTTCGTTCCTTCAGTACTGTACTATCACTTATAATTTTTTTTATTGTCAGTATCCTTATTGTATAATAGTTGGACCCAGGAGCAATAACACGATTCTCATATTGTCGGAAGTATCAATGAAATGAGATATATAAATCTCAGGCGAGATTCGAAGGCTTCAATGCCATTTTCTGAAACAGACGTACCGCCCCAAAGCCGAAGCTCGTCTTCGGTTTGGGGCGGCGGCGCGATGGAATCGGCGGCGACGGTAAATCTACTCGACGCACCAAACGCCGACGGAAAAAAGAAAACGAAATAGAAACGTCGAGGAAAATTCAATCAAAATATAATCAGCGAAAGAGCTGAAATAAGAAGCCGGTGGTAAATCACATGAATCTCTATTTGTCCATGAATACTCAATTAGACGTCGTGAATATCTTGCCGTTTGCGATCGGCGTTCAGGAGAGTAATGCGCATCGTAAATTCGCATTATCTTTAAAAATACGTCGCAGCACGCCGACGTGGATTTCGGCTATAAACTAACGACCGATGCAACGGTGCGGGTTTGTAAAGTGGCACTCCACGAAGGATAAATGAACGCAGCGAGCATGCAATTCACCGATATCGAAATGTCTCTTTGTCGAGGACATCTGAAAAGGCGCGTCCCGAGGTGAAGCGTCCTGGGAGTCCCAGCAGTCCACGCGCAAAGAATGGGAAACGCGGGGACGACGCGTAAAGTTGCCACCAAATCGGATAAATAAGAAATGCCTCACGTAAACTACTATAGCGTGCGGGCCGACGCCGATGTCCTGGACGGCCGTCAACACATCGACTCATGAATATTCACCCTGAAATTGTAAATGGCAGCCGGGAACGAAAATCGTACATGGAACATCTATAAACCAGTACGTGCGGCGTATTTCATTTCCCTACGGGTTATTTCCATTTCGCACAACAGCGAGAGGTGATAATATGAAAATTTCAATGGGTGTACTCTGACACGGGGACGCGGACATTTCGGCGTTAGCTAAAGCGGGTACGCTAAAATAAAATTCAACATCGAATTCAGGTTGCCAAAAGCCACTTACCCGTCGCTCCAGCAGGAAGATATATTGTGGGAGCGGGAGAGATAAAGTTACCGTTCTATAAATTAATTTCACTATATTTCATATATAATAAAATACAAACAAATTTTTGATAACAAAAAATAATAATTCATTGCATCGAGTCACTTCGACAATCACGAACATTAAAACTGATTGTAACGAAAGTGCATCCATACGAACAAATCATCGGACTAGTACAAAACGTGTTACAACAAACACTGACAATCATAAAAATTCGCCTACAAATACGCTGATGTACCCTGTGTTCTTGTGCACAATTGTCGATTCCACTTGAATTAATTATATCTATGTACGCTGCGTTTCTATGTTGATGTCGCTATTGCATCGATTTCAACTAATTTATGTACGTATGTATCGTTACAGTGAAGAACGCGAGTCACAAGTCTTAAATTATTGAACCGACATCAGTTGTGTCTGCTGACTGGGCTATGAAGTATGTAAATTCGTGTAAGAGTGTACTTTATATGAAATGGAGACAGGTGAAATTTCGGAACACGCAATAGTGGCGGGCCTGACGTGCGCGAGCTAGCAGACTGACAGCGCATCGTTCTTCTTGCAAGTCGCATCTGATTTTTCGCGCTCCCTGAATGTATATATAAATAAATTGCGTACATATTTATTGTGCAGCAAACCTGCCAGCCCGTGACGCCGTTGCGTAAGTGTGAGACAGCTCTTGAAAAGTTTTCAACTTGTTCAGTGTTCGCTAACAGAGGAAATGAATAAATATATCGCCGCCTTCCTCCATAAATTATAAGTGCGCCTTATGTACAGAGAAAAAAATAAATAATACCTCAACAAAATGTACAAAGTAATGGTGATAAGAAGGAGAATTTCATCGTCGCTCTACTTCCCACCTCTTCCGCCTAACGCTAGTTCAATCAAGTTGATACAATAGAAAAATCTTTATAGCTTTGGTTGGCCGAAATAGTCCCGAGTTAATTAGCATGGTTTGGTTTCTATACAAAGTAATTAATTACTATTTACAAGGTATGTGTAGTCTATATTACAATCCATCCAACGTGAACGCTTGGAATGTGTGTGCTGGTGAGTTGGATGGACGCGCGCGTCCTTTGCGCCTCGTTGCCACCGCCATGCGCAATTTTCCACGCATGTTGACAGTCGGCAGTCTCATTGAAACTTGTATACACAATTGACACGTGATATTCTCAATGGACTGCGTGGTAGGTAAGTACGGTGCAAAATTATTTATACTCAAATATTATCACAAGTTAATGATAAACGCGAATGACCGTGCGCTCTCCCGGATGCGAGGACCTAAGTGAGAGCGAGGTCGGCGCTGAGCTGCGACAGTCGCCGCGGATCCCGTCGCCCCCGGCTGGAACCCCGCGTGCCGCTGGTGTGATTGCTGTAACCGGAGTCCGAGCCGAAGGCGGAGTCCTGCGAGTAGGGCTTCGGCACCGGCCGAAAGGTGGCCAGATGTCCTATCACCGGTACCGTCTCGTACGGACCCGGCGTTGGCGAGAGGCATTGCAGTCTTTGCGTGATGCTGGGTATCTGTCGGCGACCTGGTGGACCAACACTGCCGACTCGAGGGTACAGTTGCAGTAACGCATCTAGCAACATACCCTCGTGAAACTCCTGACGCCGGCGCTCCAGGCTGCGATATCGCTTGCTGCCTGGGATTGGCGGCAGGGGTTCGTGCGGCCGTCGAAACCGAGGCACATCTCTTCGCGGCTCGGTGCGGTAGGGCGGCTGCGGCCCGTGCAGGCGTCGGTCGCCGTCGCCTCCCAGACTCAGCTCGTCCTCGGCGAACTCGTCTTCGCTGTGCGGAGCCGGCGCCAGTTCGCTGTCGGCGTCGCTCAACTCCTCGTACACGGGATTGTACAGATCCTGCGAGCAGTACGGATCCGGCCCTGGCGACGAGCATAGGAACACAGGGGGATGCGTAGCTATTGGATATCCACTCGGGTAATGAATATTATTCTTCACATCAATCATCTGGAAAAACAAACAGAACATGACGTAAACGTACAAAAGCAGTTGCACACGCACGCACGCAGCGCGAAACACACAAACAGCACATCCATCAATATGGCAAACATCAAGCCGCCATTGCACAAAACCAACAACTATCGCCGACCAATCAAGAAGAAAAATATAAGCGCGTGTACCAGCAGCATCGACTTAATTATGAGCGTGTTAACGTTTTGCGCCAGATTGAATCACATCTAAGCGGCGATATTTAGCAATTTGGCGCAAATTGCGCGCCGATACTAATCCAAGTTAGTAAGACTCAATCTGCAGACAGCAAGTAAGAGATAAGTTATGAAAGAGCACAAGTTGCTGAAGTTAATCTGACATGTTCGATTTTATGTGCGGTGAAATGAACAAATTGCACATGACTTTAAATAGCCAATTTCGAAAACTGTGACGTAACGAAAGCAAAGCATAATTGCGAAGTGAAATAATTATGAAAAAAATTACTCGATCATTAATGTATCATATTAAACTGTCGTCCTCCTCGTCCAGATCCGGCAGAGGATCGACTTGGCCGTCGACATTACTAAACACGACACGGCCACGACTATCGAGCTATTACGAAAAGAGAAAAAACAGTTACAAGGTATATGCATGTAGAGAGATAATAAAGAAATCTTAAAGTAATAAAGCACTCTCAAAGAATTATTAATTTCCAATTAGGTTGAATTTAGAATCACGCACACAACTTATCTGGAGTGGAACCATGTGAAATCTACAATGGGAAGTTCACTCGCACCGTGTATCACGCATGCAATGCAATGCCAGAAGAATCTTACCTCTATCGATGGAGCCACGATGTGGCGGCCGCCGGCGTGGTGGCTGTGAGGCGGGCGAGAATTCTCCATCAGGTCCTCGTAGATCACCGCTGGCGCATTGGGGCCATCACAGTTGTTTTGCGGGGAGGTCTTGCAGGGCAGGAAGTTTTGTACTTTTCTCTTATGTCTGCAATTACACAACGACACCTCGTTAGTCTCCTTGATTGACACGTATCACAAAAGTACATTATGCAGATATAACGATGACAAACACAACGGGGAGTCGGTGTATCGACGCGCGCAAACGAGTTTTTAACAAGCCCGTCGCGTAATTACCGGGTTTATTTACATTGTTCGGTCTGAGGCGCACCATCCACGAAAACAATGATAATGACGCGGTCTAATAATAGGAAGGCCTATTAAACCGCTGGGGAAGTTTTAGTGACTCGCCTCAAGCAGACGCGCGCTTCCGATAGGCCGAGAGCTGAGCACTGAAGAAGATGGAGCCAGTCGCTAAAAACGAGAAAAACTTTCCACCAAATCCAAACAAAGCCCAGTTCCAGTGCGCCTCGGCGTTTTCGTTTTAACAGATGTAATCTCCTCAATTTTCTTAGCCGTAAATCCAATAAAAAGGCCCGTTAAGTCTGCCAAAGATATTTCGAGCAAGTGTCAACAGAAATCAACTTATTTGATGAGCGCGGATTACGAGCGAACGCAGGCGCGAGCACAAAAGTGACTTTATTTAAATTTAGACGTCGGCTTCGCGATGACCCCAGCCGAGTCCGAGCGCAAGACCAAGTTCTTCTCCTCTTCCCTTCCATCGATTTCGATTAGCCGCCAAGACCGAACGTGAATTTCCGCCCGAGCAAAATCCACTTTGCGGTTGATTTTTATATAAAACGCCATCGCCGAATGTAATTACAACTTTTAATAGAATGCTAATCCGCGATGCTAAATATAAATGTCAGGACACACGCTAGGATGGCGGGCGAACGCCGCGTAGGGCGGCAACATATCACGTTAGAATTTATAATTTCACGCGACCTTTGAAACGAATTCTGTTTGAGACATTCGTCTGTAATTTATAGGAAAATGCTAGACGTTTTTCACCGCCGGTAGAGCCCTGCATCCACCCAAAAAAGCCGCGCAAGGTAAAACGTCCGATGCGTGTTAAACCTATCGCTGCAAGACCGCGTCGCATCCTTCTAGCTGCCAACGCTCGACCACGCTGTAACCCCGTTTGGAAATATTTATTACAGAAGCAAAATAAGTTTATTTCCTCTTAGCGAAATTGAATTTCTAATATCGCCCCGCGAATATGTAGCGAGCAGCATTTCGGCGGCGCTTATAAGCGCGTATCAAAGGAAATAGCACGAATAAATCAATTCGGTATGCATGCGCCGCCGTCCTAAAGCATTTCATACGTACGTGGCAAAAATAAACGCAGCGCAGACTAACACATGCATTAAATGTCTGCATGCGTTTATAATAATAATCTAATAATAATTACATCCTCTCAGCACGTAAATAAGCTTGAAAAGGACTAATCGAGCACTTGCACATCAACTAAGAACACATGGTTAATATTATAAAGACCAAAAAAGAAAACATCCATGTTGTAAGCGAGTACAGTCAACACAAACAATTGGTCGTTTGTTTGTGAAGCGCGTTCTCAATCTATAGACAGCGACCCCGACTGCCTTCTAAAATATTTACAAGCCAATAGCAATGAAGTTTTGCAATAAGTGGAATGGCGTGGGAGTTTCAGTGCAATCTGGCCGAGAGCGATCATCATTTCATATAAACAGCCTCTCAGTAAAACGATCATGAAGACGCCGAAAAAACGCCGCAGTCTCACGGCGAAAACACATGCCCGATATAAAGAACTGGCTTGTTGGAGTAAGTGGCGCGCGGCCACACGAATTCAAAACGCAAGCGTCGTCGCGCCGGAGGGTTTTATCTAAAGTGCTCGGAAAACTTAACCCGGCCCCAAACTATGCCTACCGCGCGGTCACAGTCATTGGGGTGGGTATTAATCACGGTTAACAAGACGCTCGCGCAAGCAAGAGCGTTTCTTATCAATTGATAAAATAAGGAGATGGAGCGCGCGCGATGGCGCAAGGCGCCTTGCCGCCGCTTGTGCCCAGCCACCTTCGTCTAAGTGGAAAGGGGTGATGTGCGGCGGGCGGCGCGGCTGGCAAGGTCTGTGCCATTACCGCGGATGGCTGCTGGCACCTTTCCTGTGCGCGAGGAACGTAATGACTTCCCGGAGACGTAATGGATATGCTGTGATAATGAGGCGCCGCGCTACTGATTAATTATTACATAGGAACTACCTGAAAGGAGATATGCAAACCTGGCGGCGCGCGACAGTTAAAAAGTGCTTCCTATTAGACGCACTCGCCGCCGCCGGGAGTGCGTGCGTGCTATATGCCGAATGCGTGCGAGAGTAACTTCGTTTTCCAGCGCGGCTCGAGCAAAAAGCTGTCGATTGCATGAAAGCACTTCTGTTCAGCGCCGGCGAGACCACTTTTCGACGGCGCTCATTAATAATACTTATTTATATCGGCGAGATTCGCTGGTAATTACTTACATCCGCGCCGAGCGCCTTCGTTAATACCCTGGGCGCGATTCGGTGAAATATTAATAAAGCTGGCTGAAACTCTGGCGGCTTGAACGTTCGCGATCTAATTGTCTGCTAGCGTTTTGACGCACGACCATTGCGCTTTGTTTGGCAGACCGCGCGTTGCACATGACAGAGAACTTTGGAAACACATAATTCTCCGGCATGATTAATAGTTTAAATGTGGTTCGGCTATTATTGCTTATTAGTAAGATGATCCCAACCAGAGTTTGACATCCGAGCGCGGCGCTAGCTGCAGGCGGTTAATAGTTGGAAATTTTGATGGTTGATCGTCTCTGGCCAGCATCAGGCATTAGCCTCGCGTTTGTTTCGACGGGGCGCGCCGAGATGGATGTTGGCGGATGTGAAATTCAAGACGACCTTTCGTGTTTCGCAACAATTTCGTTCCTAATACCCCTAATGCGACGCATCCCACGTGGGCCGGAGTTGCGGCGTCCTCCGCGCATAAATTTTCCGTTATTGGCATAAACATAAACATTCGCGCCGAGAAAAACTCGCAAGCGCGATGTGCGTAGAAACTTCTTGGAATTTAGGATTATGGCGAGCGGGCCGCGGCGCGCGTCGCACATGCTGCTGAAGTTGGCAAATTCCGCAAGCATCTCAAAAATTATTGCCGGGATTAAAGCTCTATTAAAGTTTCCCGCGCGGGCAGCTGCTTTTCCCATCGCCGGCGCGCACGCACCGATGAATTTAGATGCGAGCGGCTCTCATTAATATCGAAAAAGAATATCGAGTATCGATTTACAAATAGGCCTTGGCTACCGCCGATGCGCAGTATGAAACACAATAACTGCACGCCAAACAGTAACTTCGCGTCGCCGAGGCGGAATTTCATTTCGCACGTATAAAGACCGCGTGGATTTAAACTCGGTCCGACGGTCGGCTCCCAACACTATTCGAATTGTGCGCACTATTCGGAAGAGTTGGATCAAATACCCGTGAGAATCACGCAACGCGTCTGAGATAAATCTGTGACTGGATTTTTAATCCGCCGGAATGCGCAGGCGGCGGCGAGCCTGGCTTACCCCGCGCAGCCACTTCGCGCCGCGGGCGAGCTGAAACAGGTGAATCTATTGTCGAAGAGGATTTAAATTAACCGAATAGACGTCGGAGACAGCGTCCCGACGATTTATTTTACGCTCCCCCACTTCAAAGGCAATTAAAACCGAATCCGGGGACGCCGGAGCGTCACGCAATCCGCGGGCACTTTAAATATTTATCTATTAGAGGAAAATCTGCGATTTGCATTTTCCGATTTTGAGCGGCGCGTATTTGAATAACGTTCGCCCCAGCGGTACGCGCGAAGGAGGGAAGGGTGATTTAATTTCGCGCTGACTTAATAGAAACCCTTTCACGCACTTAATGAGCGAACTACGCGGGAATTGCATTAAAATGCAGGCGCATCGAATACTTACTTCCAGACTAATATAACTCCTATGAAGACGGCCAGGCCTAGCAGCACGGAACACAAGACTATCACAGCTGAGGTTTGGAAAGAGGGACTGCTCCTGTAGCTGGCATCGATCAACTGAAACAACAGAAATGAGCAAATTAATACCGTGAGACTGTAAGAATACCGAACGCCCGCCGAACGCATATCTGCGCAAATCTGGCGGAGTTAATCCGAGCAGTTTAGTCTCATCATCCCCTAAGCCAATACAGCGAGCCGGTCGCTGGATGTCGGAATACGTAAGGATACAAACTAAGACTAATAAGTAAACTTTCCCCTGTTAATCTGCCCGCCTGGAATCTCATTAGTAATATAGTGGCGGAGGAAACATCAACGGCATTCAAAACCCTCTGCCGCCACCGCCGGACCAGGCATTCTCCCGCCTCTCATTGGGATGGATTTCACGTTTTACTTTCGCCCCGTCCGCCCACACCACTGGCAAGTACAACTCCGGAATTAATTTCGCATCGCGCAGTTATCAACTTATCCACAAATCACCGAGAGACAATCTGTTACAGCTCGATTTGATTATAATTACAGCGACGCTATCCGGGAGAGTTCAGCCACAAATCGTTAGTTACCCGTTAAACCCTTAGCCGTCGACGGCTCGCGCACCTTAGTTGCCAGCTCGCGGTTATCAGACTACTGTCATAGAAGCATAATTGACTACCATTGATACCAATCGCATAAATTACCCGAGCGTATCTCGAACTGCCGCTCGACGATATAAAACCATCGAACTCTAGTTTCCGACTAACAAGCTCGCTTGTTTGTCGAATCAGACGAACATGCGCGCGGACGTGATGAGAACGCAACGAATTTATTACCATTATTCTCAATAATAAATTGTGGAACGCAATTACCTAATACTGCGGGGATAATGCTGAGTTATGGGCCGCTTCGCGCATCCGCGAGACGGTAATTTCGAAAACAGGATTGTATCTTAATGTGAGATCTCAAGTTTCGCTTCGGTTTTTGAATGGTCCTGATCAGCGCAAGGCGCACTTAGTTCCCGCCTTTTAGAGACGCCTTTATTAGCATACTACTTGGAAGTTTAAATTGCCTAATTTGCCTTTAAAATCGGGATTTAATTAAAAAATACGCCAGCGCGCGTCGCCTAAGCGCGGATTGAGCCGAGCGCCGATGTTGTTGATGCCGATGTCGGGGAGGGGCGACGATAGTCGCATTAAAATGAACTTAATTTGCCGACGCGGATGCGGGAGTCGCGTCGAACGCGCGCGCATTAATGGCGCACACACGTGGGGATGATCGGTAATTAATTAAAGCGAGGACGGGAACAAGGATGAATCGCGCAGAGGAAGTGTGAATCCCGCGTCGAAATCGCGATGATGTGCGCGTGACTCCACACAAATATTATGGAAATTCATCAAGGCGCAGAGAGTCGCGAGTATTTGTGGCGCACTCAATGTTTCTGAGTGACATTTTTGACAAGGCAATTTACGTTAAGACATCAATGTCATTTAATTCGAAGGCGTCCGGATGAGGACAGACGACGTCGAGCCTATGCGGCTTCGTGGGCGTCTTTCAACGCTGAGCAGACGCCCTGAAAGAATGGCCACTCCGCGGAGTCTGAGAAGAAACCGAGGCGATGAAATTACCGAGAATTTTAACTTCATGGGGGCGCCCGCCGAGACGTTTTCCAGAATCACGAGCGTGCGGGGTGCAAAAAATCCGTGCCCTCTTAAAAACGCATCTAACTTTGCCTTCCAACTTTCGCCCGCCTCGGAGGCTACCCCTCGTCACATAAATTATGAAGCATGCGCTCCGTGTAGCCGTAATATTCCTCGCTCGATTAAAATCGTATAATCCGAGCGTTTTCATAATAGTTCCACGCACATCACGTCGCACGACGGCGCATCTGTGAAGACATTCGGGAGTCCCGCCGCACGGCTTTGTCTACTCTATTCTGGTCGCGTTATTAAAATAAATTCGTCGTGATTGCCCGTGCGGGAATACATGCGCCGCGCCGGACCGAAATTTATGGCGGCCGCACGAAGATTTCGTTCAGCATAATTAGAAAACGTAATTGAAGTAAGTCGACGCGTTCGTTATGATTTTTTGGTTGAATTATGAGCGCCCGCTTTTGGTCCTATATTTAGGAAGGAAAATGTACGGAATGCCATCGATGGAGTTGAACGCAAACGCAATGGCGGTAGCCGAAAGGACTACGGCATTTTAATTGAAATTCCTTTATGTTATTTTTTCGAACGTTCGGGCGCACTCGGAAGGCGCACGCGTCAGACTTGAAACGTGAAATTCCTGCGTGCGCGCGCTACGCGATCCCGAATCGGTCGCGGGACGCAAGTGGTCTAATCAAAACATGAATTTTTGAGCAGGAATTGCCCCCGCGGGCGTCGTACGTCTTACTAAGCACTTTTCTGCATTCGCGTGCACCCTCGCGATTTATCGACATATGAACACTGCGTCGAAAAAACGGGTGGGCGATCTCCCCAAGCGCGAAAAGTCTGCGTCATCCCTCATCACGCGCTCATCATCGCAGATCGGCGCTTCGACTACCAAATGCTTGAAAATCAAATGCGAACGCGCAGAAACACCATCGGGGCCTTTGACGCGCATAAATATCCAAAAGGGGTGCGTAATTCGCGACGGCGTGCCCTCGCAGTCGCGTTTTGCAAGCGCGCAAAATCCGCGGCGCGAATTGAATTTTTAGTGAATCATTGTGGCCCGTAGGCCATTAATTCACTCTCTCGCGACTCGCGCGCGTCATTACGCGATGGCAAATTTTTGGCGTTTTTAATCGCAGTCGGGGCGGCGCGCCGCGGCTCGCCGCGATTGCGTTTAATTAAGGGCGCATTGTTTCCACATTAATGGGTGCATTTACAATGACGTGCTTAATATTTAATAGCAACCGGTGTATTTCCCCCGGGTGCATGCAAAAGCATTTCAAATGGAAACGTTCGGCGCCATTGTTCGCCGACTGGACCAAACCATAACCAAGACAATCCAAGGTTCCGCCGGTTTTTTCCTTTTTTTTTCTCTCTCCGATCGTGGACCGCGTCGGACGCGAGCAACGCTACGGACGAGTGTTTTTTAAGCGGGGATCCGTCGTGCTCAGCTATGTTAATAACTGGTATCAGAATAACGTGCTCACTAATTTACCTTCTCCTCGATGCGTATTAAGACACTGAAGGCACTCGCATCGAGCGGAGAAATAACTTACTTAACCCGAGGTGATCTCGAACTCTGCCCACCGACTCACGTTCGTCCTTTTCGTCTCGTTTGCGACTCGCATTAAGAAACTCCTGGTCTCACGAGCCGCGTGGCGACCGGTTGAAAATAATCGGAACTGCGGTTTAACTCTAAAGTCTTCATTTTAATTGTCCGATTGGTATCGATCGTTGGGCGCGCTCGCAGCGCGATTAACATGTTTACGCGAGCGGCACGAAGAACACAATATCATTCCGGATCGAAATATTCAAAGCGGCTTTATGTCGGTAAATGAAAACAATTTGTTGTGACCGAGGCAATTAACTTTAATTAACGCAGCGACGAGTATTAACTTTGTAGTCTTCTCGCGAGCCGACCGGGAAGTATCTGGCTATTGTTGGTGCAACAACCGCGCTGGTGTAATTATGGGGGTAATTATGTAATTTCGGTGAAAATTGATTGCGAGCACATGTCGGCGTTTCAAACGTAAACGTATCGGAGACGCGAGGCAGCGTCCTAAACAAAACCCGGCGATTTATCGCGTATTCGTGACGATTCTCTAGATCAAAGGCGATTCCAACGTGGAAAAAATGTCCCCCAGACCCTGGCGCGCTCTGCGTAAACATCAGGAGATGGTCGCACGTAAAAGTCGAGACTGCCTCGGCGCACAATAAAGCACATCAGAGGAGAATCGGAGCGGTTTGTTTTATAGTGTCATTAAAAACCAGCGATATACCCTCTATTTGTTCGCCGTCGGACCGCACTATGCAGCACGCGACATATTTCGGCGTTTTCCGTTTTAAAAATAGCAGACGATATCTGTATGGGGGCAATCCGTCATTCGTAAAATGTTTATCTCGCCTCCGCTCGTCTAAACAATCCGAAAAACATTTCGGAAAGCGGGAAAAAGGAGCCCGGCCGTGATAAACTCGAGCATAAAAAAGTTTACGCGCTCGCACTTTTTATACCTCCGATTAAAACAATTTTGCGCGTTGGCGAATATATGGAAGATGCGCGCATTTGTCGGCGGACACAAACAACCCTGCGAGCGTCCTATCGGTTCAGTGAGTTCATTCGATTTCGACATCGACAGAGCGGACCGCTGGGCGTTCGGAAAAAGACTCAATCGTGAGCACACGTCCAGAGCCAGCCCGCGACGCGGCTCTGCGGCCTGCCGCGATGATTTAATCAGACTACCAGAGAGATGATGACGATATACGTTTCATATAAAAGGGGTTCTCTTCTTTCGGCCGGGCGAGACGGCGACCACCGGTAGCGGAGTCGGAGCCAACCACCCGGTTGGTATGGCGGCGAACTGGTTCGCGCATGCGATATGCATCATCGAGGCCAGTAGCATGCGCATGCCATGCATAATAGAAGCAGATAACGCATGATTAAAATGTATTACGATCGAAGCCGTAACTTGTTCGAGCGACGAGTTTTTCCGGCCAAACAATGCCGCGACGGGGCAGCGTCTTTATCAGATCGTAATAAATTAATCCGCGTTTAGAAGGAAATCGGATTAAAGGAGCCGATGGATCAGAAGTCATAACTCAAAAATTTCGAATGGCGGAGCATAATTCACTCTCGAGCATGCGTTGGAATAAAGTCGTTGGCGCTCTATCGGAAGATGTAGATGCAATCAAGCCCAGGCTGATATTCCGCGCCAAATGACGGCCACTTTACTGATGCAATAAATTTCGACGGTTGAGGACATTCAGAGAAGGAGCTGTTAATGTCTCCGACACGGTCATTACGGAGGACTCGAATTCTTGAAAAGTGTCATCCCTCCTCGCCCTTGACTAGGAAGAGTTCCTCCTGTGGCGAGCATAATGATTTAAGGTCTTGTCTCTATTATTGTCTTAATTTACGCCTTCTACTGGATACCTTCGTCTTCGCAGACAGAGATCGACTAACTCTGTCACGAATGCCATGCCATTGTGTGTTGGAATCGAAAATCGATTAGTTTCGATTTGAAGGAACACAAAAACCTACGTGGGACGCTACAAATTCTCGAATCATTGTTGAAATTTTGGGTCGCTGCTACAAGAAGCACGGCGACGACAAACACTCCAAAACGATCGACGGACTTTTGGGGAAAGCTGTCTCGCACCGGCACCGGGCATTTCGTGTCGTCGGGTTTGTACGACATTGTACCCGGCGATTTTATAGTCCTCCAAAATAGGAAATATTCGCACGGCGCGGCGGGCCGGCTTTATTAGAATTCGCTCGTGTGCTCGTGACAGCGGAAGGAAATTTATGTGATATAGCAGTTACTTACCGGTAGTGCATCACATGTTTCTATCGGCAGGGGGTCCTCCGAGCAGTACATGGGATCGGCCGGCTGAAGAATAGGTGGTCTCGGCGGCGGTGGCAGCATAAATTCCGGCGGCGGTCCTGGACAATCGCATTCTGCACCGGCGTCCATTCCCCACATGCTCTCCATGTCGTCTGGGTAGTCACCAGGTCTATCCATAGACCTCACCCCCAACTGCAAGCGAATTTTATTTGTCAGCAACCATCACTTTCGAATTGTGCACCGATCGAATTTGAACTTTCTTCAAACGAACCTCGATATAAAACAATTTTAGGCCGCGTGCGGGTCGCGACTATTCGCGCGCAAACATTGTCGGATAATCCAGATGATGATCACAGAAAAATCACAAACAGCACTTGAATTCACTGCGCGCTCGCACTGTGTCGAACGTAAATACTCCAAGTCGAGCTGGAAGACGCACCATCGAACATTACGCTACGTCTTTGCGTGACCGCGGCGTGGTGCAAATGGGCTGAGCGCTCGAACCGACCAGCGCCGACGCCGAGGACAGACTGACGGCAAAAAGCGCTCTCTCCGCCGACCTCCCTCTTTCCTTCCACCACGTTCGCCCGCAGTCGCGCGCGGCTTCGAGCCAGCCAGCAGTCGAACACAATGCAAACGCGTCTCGTGCGCGCCGCTCGACGCACAGCGAAAGCTCTCCAGCTCGAACCTCTAGCAAAAACAGCTGCACACGACCAGCGCCGGCACTGTCGGGCAGCACGCCGGCAAACAAGCATCCCCTCTGTGCGATTTCCTCTACCAATACGAACTGGTTTTTAACAACTGAAATTCCGATGGTGGGGAATAATAATGTCATTATTTTCTAATTTACAGTCGTCAGGCGAGTACCAGCGCCGCCGTGATGCAGACAGGTAGCCGTCTGCATCGGCCGCGTCCCGAAGGCCAGCGTAGTAGATTTTTGACTTGTTTCCTAGCGGACTGTTCTATGAAGTTGCAATGGAAACGCCATTGTTTCACCACCACTATTGTTCGTCGAGCTTAATTAACAGAGCGAAGTAGAAAAAACGGCTCAATTATTGAACTGAACTGATATCTGAGTCATGTAGATTCGGAAAACTCTCCCAGCCCGGACGTGATGATAATTGGCGTCCTGGACCTGCTAGAAGGGCCAAACTACATCCGACACGATTCAGGCGCACTGTTTATGAATTCATAGCATTTTTCTGCGCCGAAATTCTGCGCGCTGATGATCGTCATCAGATGACGGGACGCCTCTCGCTGGTGCTCACGCCGGCTCCGACTGTCTCTCATGTCGAATTCAAGCGACGACCCGACGCGCCGTTTTAATGACGCGCGCCGGCTGAAGAGCGAGCATCCCCGACCGCCCCGGCGTCGCGGAACGCGCGTTATGAATCCGACGTGCGTAGATTTCGTTTGTATTAATGACAGATTAATATTTCACATCTAGACGGCGCGCACGGGCTTGCGACCATTGTTTAAGTTAATTCATTTCATTGCCGCCGCGCGCGACTGCAGAGCGCACAGCCAAACTAATTTCTAAACTCCCGGATGGATGCGTGAAGCCCCACGCGAACTGGCGTTGGATGCGCGCGACGGCGATGATGTTGACCGTCCCTCGAAACCAGTTCGTTCATAACAGACGCCGCAGAATATTAGATTAGTAATTACCATGCATTATGCCTATCTGCTATCAATATTCGTAAATTAATTAACGAAATTACCATTTAATCCAACCTAGTTTACATAACTTTGCATACATTTTAATTCGCAACGGACACGCGGACGGGGGTAAAAAAATCCTGTTCCCGTCCGCTTTACATATTCATTGCTTGACTGCGAGCGCGGAAAGCGCACGAAAAAATAGCATGTGCAACGCATCTCCTTGCTGCCGATCGTTTGCCTAAAATTCGGCACTCGCGCGGCCAACCCGTCGGCGACAGTTGGCGACGACATCGGCGCGCCTCGATCGGCGGCCGACGAACAGGAACTTACAACTTTCAATTGCGAGTCGTAAAAGCGCTACCCACCGGCGGCGGGTAAATAAAGCGCTCCCGTCTCAGGTGCTCGATTAAATCGATCCGGTGTATCGGAAGGCAGGCCGCGAAGGTTTCACTCGATTCGGTCGCGTCCGATTGAAACGTACGCGCGTCCGGCGCGTCCATGTCGGCGTAACGGGAGCAGCACGACCTCCAATCAATAGCCCAGCTCGGCGAAATAATTGCGCGCAATAACGTTTAGTGCGCGTTAGTGTGCGGCATAGAAAGTTTTACGATGTTTTATTACGGCAGCGAGCGTCAATAACAACTGCATTGTGCGCGCACGGAAATCACCATAAAAACGCGCGCCTTCTTGAAACTCCTCTCCACTCCTCGGCTGGCAATTACAACCCGCCGCTACTGTATCGACTGGTCCGAATGGACTTCCGACGATCGGTAGTGACTCTCCGCATTGTACGCAGTTAGTGCGCGAGCATTATTGCGACAATTACGCGTCGTAAATCTGTCCGTGGAGTGCGCCGCGCCGCGCGCGCCGTGGGGGGACCCGGTCGATAGATCGAAAATGGGTAGAGTACCTGGGTTTGTTTATTGAGGGTCGGATGCTCTTTTTGCGGCGTTTATTGCTTTATTGCATAGCCGAATTCGAAATTCGGAAA
>JARRAA010024061.1:0-15874 GCA_030557295.1 Ecitodaemon sp. MM-2014 | reverse complement strand
TCTGTTATGTATCATTTATTTATATTGGTGAAGGCAATGGGCTAAATATTATCTTATAACAATTTTATGACAATTGAATGTTTGGCATATTTTATCATTAAAACATTGGAAGAAAGTGATAACTTTTGGATGGCACCTAAGCTGAAGATTATTACCAGAATTATCCATTAATGGGCCTGCACAAGGTCTACAAGACCTCAAGCCGTCAAGTGCGTGTCCAGGTCATCTAAGCTCCGGCTTTGCATTGAGGCAATATATTTGTAAGTTTTATGAAACCATCCTTTATTGAAATAATAAGACACTTTGATTGACCAGTTTTACTTCCAAAATGGTCTAATAAATAATCAAAAGAAACCACCATTCGGTATTCAATCAGAGATTTCATTCAATTGTTTTTAATTTGCAAAGATTAAAAAACAGGTGACCATTTTAACCCACTCTTTACCACTGCCTTCTTTTGAGGACGGGAAAATAAGAATTTTTCGAATTTTAACTTACGTTCTTGGAGCATTTATAAGAGGAAATTTTGAATTTTATTCATGGAAATCGAATCAGCAACCAACTTGTGTCTAAAAACAGAATCTATTTTTGCTTATAAATCAATTTCTCAACGAAGGATGATCCACGTTGGTTCTAGGTGTGTTTATTTAGCAGGCATTTTTTTCCACAATCAGGAGCGTCGGCAATATTTTACCATATATGGTCAACATGAGTTACTCCGTTTTTGCAGGTACGTCACGAGGGGGGTTGCCATGGCAACCGCGTGAATAAAGGGGGCGCTGCGAGTCCCCCTCGGTTTTTGAAGGTAGGCAGTGGCGTGCAGGCCGGCGAAAGAGAAACATTGTGCTGAATACGGTTGAGTTTTATTGTAAGGTACGTGTTTTATTATATTGTGTAGACATAATAGAAGGTACTGAACACTTTCCGTTTAAAGTATCCTACGATTATTGATATATGTACTCTAATATATGTCTCGTGCAGTTTCTAGTAACAATAATACACCGAACGGAGGTGTCATTACCGAATATTATAGGTTAAGATACGAACGCAGTCGAACATTACCGAATGATGAATAACATGTATTTCCAGAGCATTCTTTTCAATAATTTGCAATCAGTTCGTGGGGCAGCCGTGTGCGCATCACTTTCTGTCTGTCTCTTGAGCGGGTAGGAAGTGTCTAGTGTCAACGAGTTTCATTGGTGCCCACACTTGAAGTTCATCACCATGTCCTTCTACTATCTGTATTTTAGAGGTCGAAGTATGTATTGGCTATAATTTAAAGCAGTGTGCTACTACAATTTTCAATTATAGAATCTTGGTGTTCATACTTATCCGAGATAGAAGAGCACCGATATGGCCTACTGCCAGGCATAACCTATATTGTGGGTAGTGGGACTGAAGCTGACATTCGTTTTGCCGACTCAAGCATGAGTCCCAATCATGCTACCTTCAAGGTTATGGTAAGTTAATTCAACTAAGGAGGTACACAAGTCGGGTTCCCGCCCCCAAAAGACACCGAAGGTAAGGGTTGAGCTGGACCTGGTTTTGATCCCTTTTTGAGGTTAGACTTTGGGCCGCATTCTAGGCCTTACTGATTGAGGTGCAGCCTTAAAATAGTTTTTGTAAGGTACTGGCAAGTTAATTCGACTAGGGAGGTGCGTAAGTCGGGTCTCCGTGAAATACACCCAAAAGACACCAAGGGAAAGGGTTGAGCTGGGCCGGGGTTTGGTCCACTTTTGAGACTGTACCTCTAAGCATTTACTGACGAGATTAAGGTACAGGTTTAAAATGGTTTTGGTAAAGTTGTACCAAGTTAAATCAACTAAGTAGGTACGCACGTCGGGTGCCCGAAATTATCACCGAAAAGAAACCAAGGATAAGGGCTGAGCCGGGTCTGGCTTTAGTCCCCTTCTCAAGTTATAACTCTAGTTCTTATTGCCACGCCTTAGGTCTTATTGGGACTCAATGACACAGTCCAATTTGGGGCTGTTCCTCTAGGCCTTTGCCACGCGCCCTAGATTTTACTGACGGAATTGAGGTGCTGGCTCAAAATGGTTTTGATAAGGTCTCACCAAGTTAATTCAAATAAGGAGGTACGCAAGTCGGGCGCCCCACCCAAATTACACCAAGAATAAGGACTAAGGTGGGCCTGGTTTTCGTCCCCTTCTTATGGTCTTTATGACCACGCCCTAGGTCAGGTTTGGTGAACCTGTGACCCACGACGTAATTTTAAGTGACCCACACTTAGGTTGTGGATCTTCATGTTTCCTTTTTTTGCCCCGCGAACCGTTTCCTGAGCGAGTGACCCACAGAGTCAATAGGTTCCCTGCCCTAGGTCTTACTGATATTGAGGTGCCATTGAGTCCCATATATGTCCGAAAACTAGATCCCTTACTTGAGCTAATTAACACCACGGGGACCCGAGGTTAAATGCATTTTTGCACCTAATTTGCGGTACATATATAATAAATAAATTTTAGGACGGCAAATGTTTCATCACTGATTTGGGCAGTTCTAAACCGATCCACGTGAACAATAGTGTTGTGCAGCCTCACGTCGCAATTGAAATTAAAGAAAGATCATTTATACAACTGAACGAGGAGAGTATCATGTTAGTATTCAGCAAATCTTCCTTAATTATAATAAAATAATAATATTTTGCCTAGATTGAAAAAAATGCCATTGCGCGCATATTTCTCAAATTTGGGACGAGAAGACGATAACGATATCAGGGACTTTATAAACCAACTCGGAACTGTCATTGATGAGCCCACCGATCTGGACGCTATAACCCATGTGGTTGCGGATGGAAAGTCCTGCTCTAAGCACATCCTTCGCGCCATTATGGGGAAACAATACGTCGTGAAACCTATCTTCATCATCACACTGTATAATTGCATTCTGAAGTGCGAGCCTCTGCCCTACGCGCGTGGCGTCTATGTCCCCAACTTAAGACCGGACTGCACCATCGACTTCAGAGCGGATCGTAGCCGTTTGTTCTTCGGATGGACTGCACTCTTCGATACCGAATTCGATTTCGGCAACCTCGCTGAAATTATAACTTTGGGCGGAGGAAAAGCAGTGCTGATTTATACTGTGCCCACGGTAATATGGACCCTATATACATATAGTTCATAATTGTACGAAATACTTTTAGTCGGCCATGTCCATTCATGCGAAGGCTTTCTGCGTAAGGCCCCAGGACTGCCCAATGTCTACCTTGATGAGATCCGTGTCAGACGAGCACAAGGAAATGGGCGCGAGGGTAATTGTGCCGAAAGAGATACAGGAGGCAGTCTTCTTCAATGATGCCACCGAGTTTTGCAATCCGTTTTTCCAATTGCGCATACCTAAGCCGAATCACATCGATTTGGGCTTGCTGCACCCCATACCACCAACTAAGGAGAAAAGGTCGCTGCTCATCACTCGCTATCATGAAATCTACCCACTGCTCCCTCCATTCTCAGCTCGTCAGTGGAATCTTCTGAGACGCATGGGCGATGTTCAATACCACGTGGATTGTTTTGAAAAGCAGAAGTGGTTTGTCGATTTGACCGTTGAGGAGGAGCCGTATTTCAAATGGCTCGAGGCTGAGTACGTGAAACCACAGTTTCTTTGGATACCATGAGGCACTTGCATCTGGTTTTAAATACTGTTTATGTTTTTAGCAAACTCCCTAAATACAACGTTGATCAGTTTTTCGCCAAAGGGCCTCTGACTACAAAGCAGTACATTTGGGAGACCGATTTCTCGGATGACGAAATCACACGGATACCGCTGTCAGAGGTGGAACCCGGAAAAGTCGCCTGTGCCAAGCAAACAAAAACCTTCAAGCGCAAGGGAAGGGAGGACGAAGATTTTATTGCTGTTTGTGTCGAG
Source organism: Ecitodaemon sp. MM-2014 (assembly GCA_030557295.1). Classification (NCBI taxonomy): domain Eukaryota; kingdom Metazoa; phylum Arthropoda; class Insecta; order Coleoptera; family Staphylinidae; genus Ecitodaemon; species Ecitodaemon sp. MM-2014. The sequence goes on along the minus strand of JARRAA010024061.1, from coordinate 11,995 downwards.
GCCCGCGAAGAAGGGCAACTTGTTAATACCTGTCCAGATCTGACGATCTCGGTGTTCCATCTCGGATACGACGTCGACTGATCATTCATACGCATTCCTCTGCGATTGGCTGTAATAAATTCGCCTTATCCAGGAAAATGAATGTCACTTTCAATTGACGAAATCGCGCGCCTCAATTAAGCAAATGTGAATTATGCAAACGATAGCGCAGTACCTAAAGGCCTCGCGTTTCGCGCCGCAGTCCAAACGGATGTGAATTCAAATTAACTTCCACTCGATTCCGTCTTGCGCACATTAGCATATGTGACTTAATTGCATCTGGTTAAACGCGTATGCGAGCCTGCGAGCAACTCACGTCGCTGCTATGGAAATGAACGATTTTCCTTTCTTTGCGCATTTTTCAGCCGACGGTCAGTGAAATCTTATCAACTTTCTTTGTTGCCCGCCATTATAACACACAGCGCTTAAAAAGTTCATTGTGACTACTGGTAAGCGGGAAAGCGAAGGGAAATGCCGATGCACGAGCAAATTTTAAATTCTTTGTAGCGTCTGACGTTAACTCTCAGCCGCAAAGAGCGGACGCGGACGTTCGCAGCTGCAGTCGTTCGGCCAACGTTTACAACCGTGTGCGGCGGTTATTGCTAATTGTTATGTCATTCGCGCGAGCGTCTTATCGTAAATTCAACGTGATAACAGCCTCCGGGACGTAAATTTTGCGATCGACGGCGACGATAATTTGTTTCGGCGAGCGCCGCTCGAAGATTCGCGCGAAAAACGCAAACAATTGTTGGGACGTCTCTAGGTTGGCCTGCGCCGTCTCGGCGCAAGATAGAACCGAATGGCTTCTTGCCTAAAGGCAGCCATTTTTCAGGATCGAGGATCTCGGTTGCATTTCCGCGCTGAGGACCGAAATAAACGCTGGCCGGAGCGATTGTTCCATTGATAAAATTACACACGCCATTCATGGACGTCGGCGACGGCGGTTGCTCGCGATTCCGCGCGCGCGCCTCGCTTTTTCCCTTGCGCCCGTCGTTAAGACGCTTAAATGGAAACGTCGCCGGAGCGTTCGAATGATAAAAGCCGCGCGATTGCCGGGCGACATCACAATGGTGGAGGAGCGTAGGCATAATTATAACAATTCCGCGCTTTGTTGGAAGAGAGACGAGGCGCACGGAGCGCGCGCGCGCTGCGCTGCGCCGGAGATTAAGTGATAAGCGCCGCGGACTTTTATTCGTTTTGACTCTATTTAGCGAAACGTGCTGTTACAACCGGGCGGTTGGTTCGAGTCGGATGAAAGCGACCTGAAGCAAAGCGTACGTGGCGCTCGTGGGTAACGAGCGAATGGCATTTGATTAATTAAGAAACGGATTGGAACAGATTTCAAGTTTCCGTTAGCCTGTTTCCCTTGTAGCCGCGATTCCCGCGTGAATCTTTTTCTTCTGGACGTCGGCGCATAATTGGTCCGGACACTCCGCTTGCAGTTTTGGAGCCAAGCGTTCCTCGGAACATGTCGGCGTTGTTAATGCAAGCATTTCAATTTCGATTACTAACTGTTGTTTTCGCACTAGATTAGCGTGCAGAGCGAACATTCTGAGGCTGTCCCAGTGTTAGTGTTATGCTTGTATGATTCCACTGTGTAATTACATATTCCAGTCCGCTTTATAATGCTCTAATCAGCAGGACCGGATTACTGCGACATAAAATCGCACGTGCCGCAATAGCCCGTCGACGGAGGCTCCCTGGAGGTGCCCGGAACGGGCTCGATCGGCGCCTAACGGGATCGCGTGAAGCGCCGGGGATGTAGGAAGCGCGAATCCGCGCGCGATTCAAACCGACGCACGCGCAGCAACGGACGCGACGCGAAATAGCTGCTCCTGATCTGCGCGCACGATTATTTCGTTATGCGGCGTGTTCACGGCGCGCTTCGTATAGGTGTGGTCTTTCACTCGATGCCCTCATTTATTTTTTTCGCTTCTTCGCGCTACCTCGTACCGCGTATCCTTACTCATAACTATCGCTTCGACTTTTACGTCTCGGGCGCACGCTCTTTGTCTCGACGACGGCGACGACGACGTTCGAAAAGGAGCCGCACGACGACGTCGCGTTGGCCGCCGAATGATAAATCGCATCAAACGTGTTTCGCCGCTTTTGTTTCTAACGAAGTGCCAACCGCACTTCCAGCGCCGAGCGCGCGCACGCGCGGCTCCTCGATTGTCCGCATCGCGCGGCGCGGTTTTTAGCGAAGCCGCGCCGGTCATAAGAAATTGGTCCTTGTAACAAGAAGCCTGGTGGCGTTCTGCACGATCGTTTCCGACGCGGCGTTTTTTTTTTTTGCGCGCGCACAGTTAGAAATTTCATTTTCGTTCGGTTTCGTTCGGATGCATAACTGGCGCTCGACTATGTAACAGCGTTTATCGCTCGCGCCTCGCCGCGGGTGGGGCGGGGTGGAGCGGCCGATCGCGCGTAAGGTTGCGGAGATCTCTTTCGCGTCGGTAACGGGACCTCAGCTGCGCGAGCTCCTCGCGGCGGCTGGCGGCCGGCCGACCGCAAGGCCCCGCGACGCGGAGGATTCGTGCGAGCGGCCACGCCGTCGCCGCGGGCCACGGCCGCGCTGCTCTGCGACTTTCCTTCGTTGCCCCGATTGCGGCAATCGCTGCCGACGCCGATGCCGTGCCGATCGTGGAAGCGATCCGGCGTGCGCGAAACCGAAGGCCGTCCGCCCGCTCTTCGCGTCGAGCCACGCGCGCGCGCGCCGGCTCCACAATGCCAGCCCAATTTCGCTTTCAATATTTATATTTACATTTCGTTTATTATTTCTTGACGGCTCAACATCCACCGTTAGGCTGCAACACCTCGCGCCACGTAATCGACGGCCACCGCGAAGAAAAAAAAACGAGAATTACTGACATTCACCTTATTTTCTCTCTCTCCCTTTTTCATAGATACATTTAAATGTTCTTTCGACGCTCGCACGGCCCGGGCCCTAGACAGGACCGGGGGAAAGGCCGGTGGCAATCCTATCTATTAGCGTTGTCGTGCTTTCCTCCGACCCTGCCCTAGACTACAGCGAGCTACAATAACTAACAATTAGCCTGATAGATTAAAATTTAATCTCAACATGTAGACGCTCGGTGGGCACGACTGTAACTAGCTACCTATCTGAAACATTAATTACAAGCGCATGCGTGGCGTGTGCGCCTTCTTAATCACACCTTCATGTCAATAATTAATGAAGAAGGTTGTGTATTTAAGCGCGCACTCGATAGCCCAGCAGAGATTGCTTACCAGTGCAGCGAGCGAGCGAGAAATGAATCTTCGTGGTTTACTTCTTCTTCTTTGCTTGATTGCCTTTTGTTGCTATGGAAAAGCTCAAAACATATCAGGAAACGGTGAGAACTCCAATGTGGCTGACGTTTTAGGAAGTTTTGTTCGAACCATGCATCCTGGAAAGTATGTGAATGGTATGCTGTGTTGGAAGACATCAAAGATCACCAGTCTTTCTATAAATTTGAACAAGTACGGTGTCGTGTTTCAAAATTTTGCGGAAAGCAAACTTCAAGTGTTGAAAGATTTGGTATTAATTGATATGAAGTGTAAAAATGGACTTGAGAAAGTAAATATTAGATGTAACTGGATATCCCTGATTTTAAAACTGATATTATTTTACTTTACAGGAGAAAGAAAGGGCCTTGAGAAATGTGTTACTGTTGAATGTGAACTCCTGTGAGGACATCCCTAACTGGTCTCTTGCTCCCCTCGTCAATATCTACATTTTTCCTTCTCGTGAAAACAAGGTTATAAAGTGTAGAAAAGCTGGTCAGCATATTGTATGGATGTCACAAATAATTGGGGCTTGGAATGATCAAGAAGGATTTGTGCCCAATGCCCTGTCAAAGAAAGCTTCTGTGGTTAACGAAGAAACACATCCCATTGAAGTTGCATATGTTTTCTCACAGGAATCAAGGAACATCCTAAAAGTATTAAATGGAAATAATCCGTGGGATTTAATTTAATTTTGTTTTCTTCCAGGACATTCGGCGAGATTTACTCAGAGAAACGGCAAGTCGCTTCAATTACCAATTACTGAATGAACTCTTCATGTTCCTGAACCTTACAGTCGCTGAATCCTTTGCCTCCCATGTTGAGTTCCTCGACAAAATATCTCCCACGTCCAAAGAGGTCATCGGGTATCCTTTCGTAGTGTCGAAAGAAAATTTTACAATCTACGACTTTCTTTCAACAAGAACGCCGAACTTTCAGTCGTTCCTCATGCGCGCGCCATCCCTCAGTGCTGTCTCGAATGTGTACACCTTACCCTTGGAATTAAACGTGTGGTACGCTTCGTACTCCCTCGTGGTAATTATTGTCGCGGCCATATTTGCCATAGTGAAGGTGGAATGGAAGTTTCCGGACATGATCACCAATAAGTACCGCATCATGTATCCGAGAATGATGGATGTGGTACATATGCACGTGGGTGCGATCGCTCAGCAGGGCAGCGAGGCAGAGCCCACCAGTGGCGGCGGTCGAATTGCAACATTTTTAGTGTTTCTCTTCTTTCTGTTCCTGTACACCGCGTATTCGGCGAACATCGTCGCTTTGCTAGGCAGCACCACGACGCGGGTTCATGGCGTCACCGACTTGAAGGATTTCAGCGTCAAATTGGGCATAGACAAGAAGGATTACACACGGTATATGTTTCAAGTAAGTTTTCGTGCGATCGTTTTAGATGTTGAGACGACGTTTCGACGAACTGAATGATGGTTTTTTGCTAGAATCAAGATTCACGCGAGCATCGCGCGCTCTTCGGCGAAAAACTCGCCAAAGACGAATGCTATATGTCACTGGACGAAGGCATCGATCGCGTTCGGAGCGAATTCTTCGCGTTCCACGGCAGGAGCGACAAAATCTACAAGATGATCGACAAGCGGTACGCGGACAACGAAAAGTGCGGGTTCGTCGAGATACCGTATCTGGCCGAGACTGCGCCGCTGGTTCCCATTAGGAAGGATTCCACGCACAAGGAGATGCTGAAAATCGGGTACACCTTCAGCATAGACAAATGATTGCACATAAAATCATTTTCGTAGCATGTCGTAGCATAATTTAAATTTGTTTTAGCCTGGCGTTGTTTTTGGAACGCGGAATGCACAATCGCATTAAGAGCATCATGTTTGCCAAGCAACCCCGGTGTTACTCGGGAGGTACCCACTTTGTGAGCGTGTCCTTGCTAGATTGTTATTTTGCGTTCGTCATCTACGGTGGGGGTGCAGCAATGTCGTTTGTTATATTTGTACTTGAGACCTTGGCTCACAGAACTAAAATAACGCAAATTTTAAAGTCCGAGCGAAACGTTGATGGGGTGGACCTCGACGAAGGGATAGAAGAGCCAACGGTAGGAGAAGAAGAAGCAGAAAAATATGACACCAACAATAAGCACTAAAGACACATGGGGTAATTATGGGTAGCGAGACCAGGGCTGGTTAAAATATTCAACCAGACAATTGTTAAACCCGGCACTGAGAAGCACTGTAGTCATTGTAGGGCGTAGAAAATAGCAGCAATCCAGACACAGATTGTTATTAAGCGCCAGCAAGTGTACTTATCATTTGCGCTGAATTGTCGATAAAAATAAAGCGATTTTCCACTCGTTATCAATGTTTTAGTAGCTCCCAAGGAAAAGTAAACGAAGCCGGACGGGCTGGCATTCGCATGCGAATAAAGAGCAGCCCGAAGATTGCGGAAGCGATTTTCTCGCGCGCTCGGGCCGGCGCGCACTCTTTCCTCACGGTACCATTTGAACTCGTTTGGATGCAGAAATTCCATCTCGTTGCATGCATGTAACCAGGGCGTGGTTCGCTCATCGACTTTATGACTTCTTATTCAGCGTCGGAGCGCGCCTCGCTGGCGCAACATCGCATCCAGCGCGCCCGTCCAGATGGCCGGGCGCCTCTCTTGCGCGATTTTTCGCCGCGATCGCCGCGCGCCGGCGAAATCCGCGCGCCGCGCTAAAAAAGCAATCAATCTTCGCGCGATTAGTTTTTACGATTGACTCGTTAACGGGCGGCGCGATTCGCCTCGCGTTTCACATTTTCAAGACGCTCATCGTCCGCGCGTTTTCGCGTCGCGCGCGAGCGAAGCTAACGACGCGACGGCGCGATGAGTCGCGCGGCGGCGGGACGCTGGCGGTCCTTTCTCGTTAGAGCGAGCGTGCGGGTGCGCGCGCGTCTTTAGCGTCGCTTAAGCGATTTAGTTATTAGTTATTACGGAATCGAAAATTATCGGCCGCCGCGTGCGTGGCCGGGCGGCGAGCGAAAAGTCGAACGGGCAGAACGCCCACACGACGCGGCGCAACGCTCGCGCTCGGGCGAACGATGCGCGCACGTAACCGGCGCGCGCGCGCCGCTGAATTATACGACTTAATTGGTTTCCGTTTAATTGGGAGCACCTCCAAGGCGATTCTTCACGCTGTGTGTTTGGTTTTGACATTTTTCGGCGCGCCGCTTTCGGACGGACAATTAGTGTCGGATTGTATTAGGCTCCGAAGACGGCGCGCCACGAGACGCTTTCGCAAAACGAACGCCGCGCATAAAAGGGAGCGCAATGATTTACACGCATGCAAATGACACGCCGGACGGCGAGAGTGCGCTTCAGCCGAGCATTCGAAGTCATTTGCTCGCGTTTAGCGCGCGTATCGCGCGCGCATCTCGCCGCTTTGGATTTTTATTGCGCACGAACGCATCTCAATTGCGCATCGCGCTCGTTTGTTTCTGCGCGCGGACGATTATGCAAATGCGCCGGTGCGCGCGCGCCGCGATAAGACCACTTAGGAAGGCCTAAAAAATATTAGATTACCGCGGCGCGACGCGACGCGCCCGACGCCCAGCGGCGGACGGCTCCGGTCGCGACGATAACGGCGATGACCCGACGATGCCCCGATTTTTACCTACGCGATTATGTGACATGTACGCGCGCGCGCGCTCGCAACCGAAACTCGGGAGGATACGTTACCGTAACTCGAACTAAGATGTTCAGATTAAAGATGACTTAGAAGTTGGATGGACCACCTACGAAAAGTCGCGTCGCGATGCGGCACGTCGCGAGCGCCAGCTGGAACGGGACGAATTCTCATGGTTTTTCTGACGATCTTCTAGGGATTCGCGGCGAATAGTTATTGGCGCATTATCGCCCAGCGTCCGTTTCAAGCGTGCGCTAATTAGGACCACACAAAGCCGGACAAGCGATTTGTTCGTTTTAAAAATTCGCAACAAAATATTCGTTTGTATAAATTCCAAACGTTTTTATGCAGATTTTCTATAGATTAGCTGGTAGTTTAGTCAGGTGAAGCCCAATATATTGCGTTGAGTAGTACGGAACTCAAAGAAGTTGAGGAGTTGCAGAGATCCTTCTCAACCGTTTAGGTTTTCTTAAGCTTCGCCCAATCAAGCAGGCTTTCCCAGTCCCACTAGATGCAGATCACAGATCCCACCAGGCATGATTCTTGGCTTTGGCGTCTCTCCGTGGGCAGGAGTTAACAAATGAAGTTGACAGGGTTGTGGAGGAGAACATGAGTTTTCGAATGGTACACTTGTTCAAATTTTATGCAAATGGTGGCAGAAGAAATTCCACGCGGGAAGCTCATCCAGAATGGGCCCCTCGCCCTCTTCGAGGCCAGACCCGCCGATTTCTGGCAAAGGGGCACCTACAAACTGGTCGAACGGTGGGAGGCGATCGTTGGCAATTGCGGAGAATATACAATCCATTAAAGTGTTATTATATTTGATGAGAAACAGTCGAATTTTACACAATTCCGAGCGTTTTTGTAAATTTTCCATGGGCAGTTTAATAAGATGTGGCCCAATATATGTTTTTGAAGCGTTAAGCGTAGTTTTCCAAGAGGGTTATGAGATTCTTCAGCTTCCCATGACGTTAGCGTTCATAATGGGACACAAGATCTTCTTGGTTTTCTATCTGTCCTTCGGACATAACAAATTACATACAATTAAAGGCCCGATGAGAGTTTAACACCTGAAGGTACTGTCCAACATTGAGATTCAAACTTTGAATTTGTGTCGCCGTCTAAAAGTTGGAATCTAAATCTAAATGGAAATCATGGTTTTGCGAGTATCAAAACAAGCGTTGAGACACCTCTTCGGAAGGGACTCAGAACCCTTTTGATCGCTACTAATTCTACGCTTGGGCGCTTGTTGGACCATCTCAGATAAGATCAGGCTCAAGAAAGCGATAGGATTCCCAACCCTTGCGAAGGCTACCTTCAAGTAAGGCATCGCTTATAACACGAGAAAGAAGTTATAATAATTCTTCGTCCAAGCAGATCGAGATCATTCATTGAATGAAGATGTGGTAAAACTAATTGTTACATTTCGTTATTTAGTTTTTACGCCTTTTATCGTCCATAAATCATTAAAAACGTGCGTTAAGTGTCCTCAACGAGGCGCACGAAGAACGCTGGTGCAACAGTAACAATACCCCGGCGAGTCCGAACGTTTCGATGCAGATTTTCTATAGGTAGTTTATGAAGATGAGGCCCAACATATCTGTTTGAAGTGGGGGTCCTGAGATCCCTCAGGTTCCCGTGACATTGCCTTTCGCAATGGGACACAAGATGTTGTTGGTTTCATATCTGTTTGCAAATCACATATAATCAAAGATGATAAAAGTTTAACTCATGAATACAGCCCAACACTGGGATCCAAATTTACAAACGACGGTTGAAACATCTCTACGAAAAGGACTCGGAACCCTTTTGGTCACTACTTATTCTCCGCTCGGCAGCTTCGGATAGGAACCGGCCTCTGACGATGAGAGGATTACCAGCCCTTCTGAAGGATTCTTTTAAATCAGGCATCGCCGGTAACACGAGAAAGGAGATATAATAAATCTTCGCCGAAGCAGATATTCATTAAATGCTGTGTGGCAAACATTCGAGATAATCCATTTAGCGAAAACGCGGCAAAACTAATTGTTACATTTCGTTATTTCGTTATTTGGTTTTTATGCCTTTTATCGTCCATAAATCATTAAAAACGGGTGTTAAGTGTCCTTAACGAGGCGCACGCGGAGCGCCGGCGCAGCGGCAACAATTCCCCGGCGACGGACCCGAGGATCGCGACGGCGACGTGGCGCGGCGCGCGTTGCGAACGAAAATTGAATGAATGAAGCGGCGATAAATAATAATGGTAGGGCGCGCGCTCGCACACGCCGCACGCCGCGCGCGCGGCGAAGGCTGCATGCGCAACGCGAGCGCGAACGCCACCGCATAAAGGTTACTTACTTCGCTCCGGCTCGCTTACGGGAGTCCGAGCGCGAGTCGCGCGCGTCGACCGCGGCGTCCAAGAAAGTCCGCGCCGAGCGGTGGGTGGCGAGCCACCACACCCTTGTCTCTCGCCTATTGCTCTGCTTCTTCGCCGCGGACGTCTGAGGTCGCGCGCCGCGTCGCTTCGGCTTCTCTTCGCGCCCGAAACGTTGTCGGACGCCAGTCGTCGGCGCCAATTGCGTCCGCCGAAAAGGGCGCTTCGAATCGTCGACGATGCGGCGGCGCGCGAAACGCAATCATCGCGGCGCGCATTAATATCGAATTTCCTTCAAAATTTCGATCGACAGCAACGATAAAGGCGGTCGTGACGCAACGCCGAGCGAATATCTTCGGCACGGAAGTTTTCAGGGTGCGGCCGCGGCGCGCGCGCGCGCGCGCTCGCTCGGTTCCATCGGTGATCTACGATATATTATGCTGGAATATAATATTGTGTATGGATGAATAAATCTAGACCAGTAGGTTTCGATTTCGTAATCGCGAATCGGCGCGCGGCGTGCGGCGCGCGGCCCGACAACAATCTAACAATTTAACGATTCCGAGAGCCGCGCCGGCGCGTCGAGTGCGGCGAAAAGCGGGCACGAGTCGGCGTGTCTTCGCGGCCGGACGGGGGCGCGAGCGCGCGAGGAAAGCCGGCAGGCGTCGGAATCGCCGACAGCGAGCAGCGACAATGAGCGGCGCGCCGCCGCCGAAGACGCGCTTCCCCGCTGACCCATTTCTTCGCCGATCTCGCGCGAGAAGAATCGATTCCGATTCGCGGTTTGGACATCGCAGACCTCCCGGACGATTTCGGCCGCGGCGCCGTTGAGCAAACGCCGCACGCATTTCGTTCGCAGCGCAACCGACAATTGTCGGTTATTTGGATACTTAGCCGCGTTTTACAATCGTCTCGCAACGATTTGAATTTCTTAATTATAATGCTCTCCGACCGCGTCGGATTCCGACAAACGAACCGATTTCGATTTCGTTTTTTTTTTGTTTTTTTCATCCGCGCGTTATGAAACGGCGCGCGGCGCGGCCGAGGAGCTGCGCTCGCTTGGGCGAAGCACATCGCAAGAACTCCTCGCGTTGCGCGATCCGGCTCGCAATCGTTTGTTCGCGCGCGCGCGGAGATTTGAAAAGTGTATCACCTTGATACGGCGGCGATCTATTCGTATCGCGTTGCAACGATGGCCGGCCGCGTGGCGGTGCGCAAACACGTTCACCTACTGAATCGCTCACACAAAAAGTCCTTCTTGAATCCGCGCCCGTCGCCCGAGTCGCGCTTCTGTCCGGCCGGCCCGAGAGCGCGTGTACGTGCGCCGCTCGTCTTCTGTGTGCGAACAGCTATTGGGAAGGCGCGCGCGCGCGCCGCGTGCGCGTGTGGACGTGAATGTTTATCGATCCGATGAAGAATATCCTTGGATCTTTTCCTATTTCTCTATATTTAAAAACGAAATACGAGACACGCCCGATTTTGTTATGCATAAGATGACGATTCGATTTTTTCCCATCGTCACGATCGCGCGCTTTTGCATTCCGCGCGGCCGCAGTTATAAAAACGGCGAAAGCCAGGTGGCGAAACGGGCGAGAGGCCGGAAAGCCGAAAATGCCGATAAGGCGACCCAAAAAAAGAAGGAGAGCAGGACGAAAAACGAGATGCGAAAATTAACGAACTTTATGCACATTTGCCAAGACATTTCGACGCAAAACGATATCGAAAACGCTGTGCAAATCATTCGAACTCTCGAGCGCGACGCGAAGCGTAATGGATGATTGAATTATGAGTCAAACGCATAAAAATCGCGCTCGGCGCAGCAAGACCGCGGTTTTGACTCATTCCCGCCGGTCGGATCGAAAAAGGCAATCGCCAGTCGCGATTCCATTACTCTTAATTTATTCGCTTCCTATGCGATGCGAAAAAACTCTCCCAAGCGCTCGGCGCGAAGCGTGTGAGAATTAATTGTGATTTGTTTACTTGCGCTGCGCGAGCCGGCGCGTAAATGTTAAGGTCAATTACGAGCCGATAGAAAATTCAATCGTTTTATAAGGCGACCACGCCAAAGCCGCCGCCGCGCGCCGCAGCGCCGACTCCGACTCTCGCTTGCGAAATCGGCGATTTTTGTTTCCCCGCACGTAGGAAGACCCCGGCCGTCCCGAAGAAGGACGCGCTCGTCGAGGAGCGAGGCTCCCGGCGTCGATTCGTCCTGAAAGTCAAATCCACCTCGAAGTCGAACACGGCAGCGCGTGCACTTTCATTTCATGTAGATTTTTATTCATAAAAATTTTCGTTTACACAAATTGCATTAACTTATCGACTAATAGTAGGTAGTAGTTTAAGAGAGACAAGATTCAAAGTGTTTTTAATAAAAAAAAATAAAGTTTGCGGCGAATTCGCCAGGAGCACGAAGAGTACAAAAAAGAGCAGAGTCGGGGTGTCCGCAAATGTGTCGTTTTTATACAAGTAGAATAGAAACAAATATACACTTAACGAAGAGAAATCGAGCGAAGATAATAACCACTTACAAAATTTGTGACTAAGACGTTTGTTTAAAAAAAAAGAAAACATTATTAATTACACTACGAGTGTCGCGCTGCTCGCCCGCCGTTTAAATTAAATAAAGCTTACGTACGCTAATTAATTGGTAACCATCTAATTGACTATGGCTCGTGTGTGTGTGT